>JAREIK010001363.1:69805-99084 GCA_029783825.1 Sapria himalayana
TTAAGAATTATTTTATTTTTAAAGGTTATAACCTTTGAAAATCAGAAAAAATCTAAAAAAAAAATTTTTTATTGTATTACATAAATACAACATATAAACAACTAAATACCTAAAATCATAAATTGATAAACTCCTAAATCAAAAAACTCCTAAATAATCAAACCATTAAACCGATATACCACATATAATAAATCATAAATCTCATTTTATTATTTATTAGTTTATTTTTTATAGAAATATTAATTACAAAATAAATAATGAGCGAGACAACTATAAATTTAATAATTATTTTTAATCAAAATAAAATATAAGCTTATAAAAAGAAGTAAAAATTTTAAAACAAAAAAATATTATTTAGTAATATATTTTACTTTGATTTTGAATCATTATATATAGGTTTTGCAAATATATTTTAATTGCTATCAATCTTATTAAGAATAGTTTATTAATTTATTATTTGATAAATTTTATAATATCTAACAATAAAATTACTTATATTGAATTTAAATGTCTTATAATTATTAAGATTATTATAACTAAATATAAATTTACATTTGAAAAAATTTTAAAAATTATTATATTTTCAAAGGTTAAAACCTTCAAAAATGATAAAAAAATCACAAAAATAATTTTTTTATTATTTTATTATTTAAATAAAACTTATAAACCACTAAATGCCTAAACATTTAAATCTCTAGACTCCTAAACCCCAAAACTGCCTAAATACTTAAACCATTAAACTTATATAACCTCAATAATAAATAATAAATCTCATTTTTATTTGTATTCTTAATAATTTTAAATATTTATTTTAATAATTTTTTAGTTTATTTTTATAGAAATATTAATTACAAAATAAATAATGAGTGAGACATATATAATTTAAATAAATTATTTTTTATGAAAAAAATATAAGCTTATAAAAATAAACAAAATTTCAAAAATTTAAAATTTTATTGTGCAAATATATCTTAAATTTACTTTGATTTTGAATTATTTTGGGTTCTGCAAATATATTTTAATTAATATCTATCTTATTAATAATAGTTTATTAATTTATTTTTTGATCATCAAAATAATATATATTAATAAAATATTTTATATTGAATTTACATCAAATATATTTATTAAGATTATTATAACTAAGTATTGTATTCATATTTTAGAACAATTAAAAAATTATTAAGTTTTCAAAGGTTATAACCTTTGAAAATAAAAAAAAATAAAAAAATAATTTTTTTGTTATTATATTTTTTAAATAAAATCTATAAACCACAAAATACCTAAATTCTTAATGACTAAACTCCTAAACCCCGAAGCCCATAAATACATAAGCATTTAAATTATTATACTCTAAATAATAAATAATAAATCTGATTTTTATTAGTATTCATTATAATTTTAAATATTCATTTTAATTATTTATCAGATTATTTTTATTGAAATATTAATTACAAAATAAATTATTAATGAGACGGATATAATTTAAATAATTTATTTTTCATCAAAAAATATAAGATTATAAAAAGAGGCAAAATTTTTAAAACAAAATATTATTATTTAGTAATTTATTTTAATTTAATTATGAATAGTTTTAGATTTTGCAATTATATTTAAATTTATATCATTCTAATTAATAAAAGTTTATTAATTTATTTATTGATCATTATTATAATATCTATTAATATAATTATTTATATTGATTTAATATTATATATAATTATCAAGATTATTATAACTAAATATTATATTCACATTTAAAAATAAATTAAAAATTATTATATTTTCAAAGGTTATAACCTTCAAAAATTAGATAAAATCACCAAAGGCATAAATACATAAATGACTAAACCCAAAAACACCTAAATACTTAAACCATTAAACCTGTATATCCTGAATAATAAATAATAAATCTCAATTTTATTTGTATTCATTATAATTTTAAATATTTATTTTAATTATTTATTAGTTTATTTTTATAGAATTATAAATTACAAAATAAATTATTAGGAATACAAATATAATTTACATAATTTATTTTTAATAACAAAAATATAAACTTATAAAAAAGCAAAATATTAAAAAAATTATTATTTAGTTATATATAATTTATTGATCATTATTTTGCAAATATATTTTAAATAATATCTATCTTTGATTTTAAATAAATTTAAATGATATCTCTCTTAAACTTTGATTTAAATAATTATTTAGCAAATATTAAAAAAAATATTAAAAAATATAAACTTATAAACTTTGATTTTGAATAAATTTAGATTTTGCAAATATATTTTAAATAATATCTATCTTATTAATAATAGTTTATTAATTTATTTATTGATCATTATTATGATATCTAGCAATGTGAATATTTATATTGAATTTAAATAACTTATATTTATTAAGATTATTATAACTAAATATAATATTTACATTTGAAAAGAATTTAGAATTTTTTATATTTTCAAAGGTTCTAACCTTCAAAAATGAAAAAAAATAAAAAAAATAAAAAAAATAAAATTTTGTTATATCATCATTTAAATAAAACTTATTGACCACTAAATGCCTAAACACTTAAATTTATAAACTCCTAAAAACTTAAAACTTTAAACTCATAAACCTTAAATATAATTTAAATAATTTATTTTTCATCAAAAAAAAATATCAGCTTATAAAAAGAAGCAAAAACTAAAAAAAATTATTATTTAGTAATACATTTTACTTGGATTTTGAAAATTTTTAGGTTTTGCAATTATATTTTAATTTATATCTATCATATTAATAATAGCATATTAATTTATTTTATGATAATTGATATCAAATCTATCAATAAAATTGTTTATATTTAGTTTATATTATATATAATTATAATATTCTTATTACTAAATATTGTATTCACATTTTGAAAAAATTTAAAAATTATTATATTTTAATTATTTATTTGTTTATTTTTATATAAATATTAATTAAAAAATAAATTATGAGTTAGACAAATATAATTTATGTAAATTATTTTTAATCAAAAAAATATAAATAAACATTTAAAAAAAATTACAAAACAAAAAATTATTATATAGTAATATATTTTGGTTTGCTTATGAATCATTTTATGTTTTGTAATTATATTTTAATTGATATCTCTCTTATTAATAATAGATTATTAATTTATTTTTAGATCATTTTAGAATATTAATCACTAAAATTATTTATATTGAACTTATATGATATATAAATATAATGATTATTATAACTAAATATTGAATTCGCTTTTGAAAAAATTTAAAAATTATTATATTTTCAAAGGTTATAACCTTTGAAAATATCAAAAAATAATAAAAATAAATTTTTTGTTTTTTTATTTTTTAAATAAAACCTATAAACCACTAAATGCATACACAATTATATCAGTATACTCCTAAACCCCGTAATACCTAAATACATAAACCATTAAACCACTATATAATACATAATTAATAAATCTAATTTTTATTTCTATTTATTATAATTTTAAATATTCATTTAATTATTTATTAGTTTATTTTTATAGTAATATTTATTACAAAAATAAAGTATGAGTAAGACAAATATAACTTAAATAATTTATTTTTGATCAAAAAATATATATACGCTTATAAAAGAAGTAAAATTTAAAAATTAAAAATTTTTATTTAGTAATATATTTTACTTTAATTTTGAATCAATTTGAGTTTTGTAAATATTTTTTAATGAATATCTATCTTATTATTATTAGGTTATTAATTTAATTTTTGATCATTATTATAATAACTATCAGTAAAATTGTTTATATTGAATTTATATGATGCATGATTATTAATAATATTATAACTAAATATTGTATTCACATTTTAGAAAATATTAAATCTCAAAACCATTAAACTGGTATACATTAATAATAAATCATAAATCTCATTTTAATTTTTATTCAGTATAATTTTAAATTTTTATTTTAATTATTTATACGTTTATTTTTATAGGAATATTAATTACAAAATAAATTATTAGCGAGACAGATATAATTTAAATTAGACCGGTATACCCTAAATAATAAATAAAAAATCCATTTTTTTCATTATAATTTTAAATATTCATTTTAATTATATATTTTTTTATTTTTATATAAATATTAATTAAAAATAAATTATGAGTTAGGCAAATATAATTTATGTAAATTATTTTTAATCAAAAATATGAGATAACCTTTTTAAAATAAAAAAAACTTACAAAATAAAAAATTATTATATAGTAATATATTTTGGTTTGCTTAAGAATCATTTTATGTTTTGTAATTATATTTTAATTGATATCTATCTTATTAATAATACATTATTAATATATTTTTTGATCATTATTTGAATATAAATCACTAAAATTGTTTATATTGAATTTATATGATATATAATTATAATGATTTTTATAACTAAATATTGAATTCGCTTTTGAAAAAATTTAAAAATTATTATATTTTCAAATGTTATAACCTAAAAAAATATCAAAAAATAATAAAATTAATTTTTTTGTATTTTTATTTTTTAAATAAAACCTATAAATCACTTAATGCATACACAATTAAATTAGTATACTCCTAAACCCTGTAATACCTAAATACATAAACCATTAATCCACTATATAATACATAATAATTAATAAATCTAATTTTTATTTCTATTTATTATAATTTTAAATATTTATTTAATTATTTATTAGTTTATTTTTATAGAATTATGTATTACAAACTAAATTATGAGCAAGAAAAATATAATTTAAATAATTTATTTTTAATCAAAAATATATATACGCTTATAAAAGAAGTAAAATTTTAAAATTAAAAATTATTATTCATTAATATATTTTACTTTAATTTTGAATCTATTTGGGTTTTGTAAATAATTTTTATTTAATATCTATCTTATTATTAATAGTTTATTAATTTAATTTTTGATCATTATTATAATAACTATCAATAAAATTGTTTATATTGAATTTATATGATGTATGATTATTAATAATATTATAACTAAATATTGTATTCACATTCTAGAAAATTTTAAATCTCAAAACTATTAAATTGGTATGCATTAATAATAAATCATAAATCTCATTTTAATTTTTATTCAGTAAAATTTTAAATTTTTATTTTAATTATTTATCAGTTTATTTTTATAGAAATATTAATTACAAAATAAATTATTAGTGAGACAGATATAATTTAAATAATTTATATTTCATCAAAAATAAATATAAGCTTATAAAAATAGGGACAATTTTAAAAACAAAAATTTATTATTTAGTAAAATATTTTATTTTAATTTTGTATCATTTTAGATTTTGCAATTATATTTTACTTTATATCATTCTTTTTAATAATAGTTTATTAATTATTTATTGATCATTATTATAATATCTATTAATAAAATTATTTATATTGAGTTTACATTATATATAATTAGTAAGATTATTATAACTAAATATTATATTCAGATTTAAAAAAAATTAAAAATTATTATATTTTCAAAGGTTATAACCTTCAAAAATTAAAAAAAAACAAAAAATTAAATTATTTGTTTTTTCATTCTTTAAATAAAAACTATAAATCACTAAATGCATAAACATTAGATCACTAAACCCCAAAACACCTAAAAACCTAAACCATTAAAACTATATATCCTGAATAATAAATAATAAATCTAACTTTTATTTGTATTAATTATAATTTTAAATATTTATTTTAATTATTTTTTAGTTTATTTTTATAGAATATAAATTACAAAATATATTATAAGGAAGACAAATATAATTTAAATAATATACTTTTAAGAACAAAAAATATAAAATTATAAAAAGAAGCAAAACATCAAAAACATTATTATTTAGTAATTTATTTTACTTTGATTTTGAATAAATTTATGTTTTGCAGATATATTTTAAATAATATCTAACTTATTTAGAATAGTTTATTAATTTATTTTTTGATCATTAATATAATATCTATCAATATAATTGTTTATATTGAATTTATATGATATATAATTATTATTATTATCATAACTAAATATAGTATTCACATTTAAAAAATTTAAAAATTGTTATATTTTCAATGGTAACCTTCAAAAATGAGAAAAAATAACAAAAAATAAATTTTTTGTTATATCATTGTTTAAAATAAACTTATAAACCACTAAATACCTAAACACATAAATCTCTAAACTTTTAAACCCCGAAGCCCCTATATACTTAAATCTTTAAACTCGTAAACCTTAAATATAATTTAATTAATTTATTGAAATATTAATTACAAAATAAAATATGTGTGATACAAATATAATTTAAATAATTTATTTTTTATCAAAAAAATATATAATATTATAAAATGAGGCAAAAGCTAAAAAACAAAAATTATTATTTAGTAATAAATTTACTTTGATTTTTAATCATTTTAGTTTTTGTAATTAAATTTTAATTTATATCTATCATATTAATAATAGTTTATTAATTTATTTTTTGATAATTGATATAATATCTATCAATAAAATTATTTATATTTAGTTTATATTATATATTGTTATTATAATAATTATTATTAATACTAAATATTGTATTCACATTTTTAAAAAATTTTAAAATTATTATATTTTCAAAGGTTATAAACTTTGAAAATTTGAAAAAATTTCAAAATAATTTATTTGTTATTTCATTGTTTAAATAAAACCTATAAACCACTAATTACCTAAAAACTTAAATGATAACTTCTAAATCTAGAAAACCCTAAATAGATAATTTTTTTAATAAGATATATCTTAAATAATAAACAATAAATCTCATTTTTATTTTTTACATTATAATTTTAAATATTCATTTTAATTATTTATCTGTTTATTTTTATATAAATATTAATTACAAAATAAATTGTGAGTTAGACAAATATAATTTATATAAATTATTTTTCATCAAAAAAAATATAGATAAACTTATTAAAAGAAAAAAAAATTAAAAACAAAAAATTATTATATAATAATATAATTTGCTTTACTTCTGAATCATTATTGGTTTTGTAATTATATTTTAATTGATATCTATCTATTTAATAATAGATTATTAATTTATTTTTTGATCATTATTAGAATATTTATCAATAAAATTGTTTATATTGAATTGATATGATATTTAAATATAATGATTATTATAACTAAATATTGAATTCACTTTTGAAAAAAATTTTATAATTATTATATTTTCAAAGGTTATAACCTTTGAAAAAGTGAAAAAATAAAAAAATATATATTTTTTTGATATTTCATTGTTTAAATAAAACCTATAAACCACTAAATGCTTAAACACTTAAATCAATAACTCCTAAATCTCTAAAACCCTAAATAATAAATAATAATCCTTTTAAACCGGTAACCCTAAATAATAAATAATAAATCTCAATAATATTTTTTTCATTATAATTATTTATGGATGCCGGATTAATTTAAATTAAATCTGTCTTTCTAATAATTTATTTTGTAATTAATATTTCTATAAAAATAAACTGATAAATAATTAAAATAAAAATTTAAAATTATACTGAATAAAAATTAATATGAGATTTATTATTTATTATTAATGTATACCAGTTTAATGGTTTAAGTATTTAGAGGTTTTTTCGTTTATGAGTTTAGCAATTTATGTTTTTAGGCTTTTAGAGGTTTATAGGTTTTAATTAAAAAATAAAATAAAAAAAATATATTTATATTATTTTTTGATATTTTCAAAGGTTATAACCTTTCAAAATATAATAATTTTTAAATCTTTTTAAAAAGTGAATACAATCTTTAGTTATAATAATCATTATATTTATATATCATATAAATTCAATATAAACAATTTTATTGATAAATATTCTAATAATGATCAAAAAATAAATTAATAATCTATTATTAATAAGATATATATCAATTAATATATAATTACAAAACCTGTAATGATTCAGAAGCAAAGCAAAATATATTACTATAAATAATTTTTTTTTTGAAAATTCTTTTTCTTTTAAAAAGTTTATCTATAATTTTTTGATGAAAAATAATTTATATAAATTATTTTTGTCTAGCTCAATTTATTTTGTAATTAATATTTATATATAAATAAACAAATAAATAATTAAAATGAATATTTAAAATTATAATGAAAAAAAATGAGATTTATTATTTATTATTTAGGGATACTATTTTATTTTAAATTAGATATGTCTCACAAATAATTTATTTTGTAATTAATATTTCTATAAAAATAAACTGATAAATAATTAAAATAAAAATTTAAAATTATACTGAATAAAAATTAAAATGAGATTTATTAATTATTATTAATGTTTACCAGTTTAATGGTTTAAGTATTTAGAGGTTTTGTCATTTAGGAGTTTAGTGATTTATGTTTTTAGGCATTTAGTGGTTTATAGGTTTTATTTAAACAATTAAATAACAAAAAAAATATTTTTGATATTTTTTCACATTTTCAAAGGTTATAACCTTTAAAAATTTAATAATTTTAAATTTTGATAAAAATGTGAATAAAATATTTAGTTATAAGAATCATTATAATTATATATAATATAAACTAAATATAAACAATTTTATTGATAGATATGATATCAATTATCAAAAAATAAATTAATATGCTATTATTAATATGATAGATATAAATTAAAAATATAATTAAAAACCTAAAATAATTCAAAAACAATGTAAAATTTATTACTAAATAATAATTTTTGTTTTTTAGTTTTTACTTCTTTTTATAAGCTTATATTTTTTTTGATTAAAAATAAATTATTTAAATTATATTTGTATCACTCATAATTTATTTTGTAATTAATATTATAATATATTATTTAAATTATATTTAAGGTTTACGAGTTTAAAGGTTTAAGTATTTAGGGGCTTCGAGGTTTAGGAGTTGAAAGATTTATGTGTTTAGGCACTTAATGGTTTATAAGTTTTATTTAAACAATGATATAACAAAAAATTTATTTTGGTTATTTTTTATCATTTTTGAAGGTTATAACCTTTGAAAATATAACAATATTTAAATTTTTTTTATATGTGAATACTATATTTACTTATGATAATCTTAATAATTATATATCATGTAAATTCAATATAAACAATTATATTGATAGATATTATATTAATGATCAAAAAATAAATTAATAAACTATTATTAATAAGAAAGATTTTATTAAAAATATATTTGCAAAACGTAAATTTATTCAAAATCAAAATAAAATATATTACTAAATAATAAATTTTTTGATGTTTTGCTTCTTTTTATAAGTTTAAATTTTTTTTATTAAAAGTAAATAATTAAAATTATATTTGTCTTCCTCATAATTCATTTTTAATTTATAATTCTATAAAAATAAACTAATAAATAATTAAAATGAATATTTAAAACTATAATGAATACAAATAAAATATAGATTTATTATTTATTATTCAGGATATACTAGTATAATGGTTTAAGTCTTTAGGTGTTTTGGGGTTTAGTGATTTAAGTGTTTAGGCCTTTAGTGATTTATAGTTTTTATTTAAAGAATTAAAAAATAAAAATTTAAATTTTTTGATTTTTTTTAATTTTTGAAGGTTATAACCTTTCAAAATATAATAATTTTTAATTTTTTTAAAATGTGAATAAAATTTTCAGTAATAAGAATCTTAATAATTATATATAGTGTAAACTCAATATAAATAATTTTATTAATACATATTATAATAATGATCAATAAAAAATTAATAAACTATTATTAATAAGAATAATATAAATTAAAATATAATTACAAAATCTAAAATGATTCAAAATCAAAATAAAATATATTACTAAATAATAAATTATTGTTTTTAAAATTTTGCCTCTTTTTATAAGGATATATTTTTTTTGATGAAAAATAAATTATTTATATTAGATCTGTCACACTAATAATTTATTTTGTAATTAATATTTCTATAAAAATAAATTGATAAATAATTAAAATAAAAATTTAAAATTATACTTAATAAAAATTAAATTGAGTTTTATGATTTTTTATTAATGTACACCTATTTAATGGTTTAAGTTTTTAGAGGTTTTGTCGTTTAGGAGTTTATCAATTTATGTTTTTAGGCATTTAGTGGTTTATAGGTTTTATTTAAACAATCAAATAACAAAAAAAAATTTGTAATTTTTTTTATTTTCATAGGTAATAACCTTTGAAAATATAATAATATTAAAATTTTTTTAAAATGTGAATACAATATTTAGTTATTTTAATATTAATAATTATATATCAGATAAATTCAATATAAACAATTTTATTGATAGATAATATAATAATGATCAAAATTTAAATTAATAAACTATTAATAATAAGATAGATATTAATTAAAAAAATTTACAATACCCAAATCGATTCAAGATTAAACTATAATGTATTACTGTATAATAATTTTTAATTTTTAATTTTATACTTCTTTTATAAGCGTATATATTTTTTTTGTTTAAAAATAAATTATTTAAATTATATGTGGCACACTTAATTTATTTTGTAATAAATTTTTATAAAAATAAACTAATAAATAATTAAAATCAATATTTAAAATTATAATAAATAAAGTAAAAATTAGATTTATTAATTATTAAGTAGTATATAGAGGTTTAATGGTTTATGTATTTAAGAGTTTACTGATTTACCTATATAAGCATTTAGTGGTTTATATGTTTTATTTTAAAAATAAAATAACAAAAAATTTATTTTTGTAATTTTTTGAAATTTTCAAAGGTTATATCCATTAAAAATACAATAAATTTTAAATTTTTTTCTAACATGAATACAATCTTTAGTTATAATAATCATTATATTTATATATCATATATATTTAATATAAATAATTTTATTGATAAATATTTTAATAATGATCAAAAAATAAATTAATAATCTATTATTAATATGAAAGATATCAATTAAAATATAATTACAAAACCTAAAATGATTCAGAAGCAAAGCAAAATATATTACTAGATAATAATTTTTAATTTTTAATTTTTTTTTCTTTTAAAAAGTTTATGTATATTTTTTTGATAAAAAATTATTTAAATAAATTATATTTGTCTAACTCATAATTTATTATGTAATTAATATATTCATAAAAATAAACAAATAAATAATTAAAATGAATATTTAAAATTATAATAAAAAAATGAGATTTATTATTTATTATTTAGGGATACCTGTTTAATTTAAATTAGTTATTTCTCACAAATAAATTATTTTGTAATTAATATTGCTATAAAAATAAACTGATAAATATTTAAAATAAAAATTTAAAATTATACTGAATAAAATTTAAAATGAGATTTATGATTTATTATTACTGTATACCAGTTTAATGATTAAAGTATTTAAAGGTTTTTTTATTTAGGATTTTAGCGATTTATATTTTTAGGCTATTAGTGGTTTATACGTTTTATTTAAAAAAATAAACGAATAAATAATTAAAAAGAATATTTTAAATTATAAATAAAAAAATAATATTGAGATTTATTATTTATTATTTAGGGTATACCATTTTAAAATGATTATCTATTTAGGGTTTTAGAAATTTAGGAGTTATTGATTTAAGTATCTAGGCATTTAGTGGTTTTTAGGATTTATTTAAACAATGAAATAACAATAAAATTATTTTTGTTATTTTTTCACATTTTCAAAGGTTATAACATTTGAAAATATAATAATTTATAATTTTTTTTAAAATGTGAATAAAATATTAGTAATAATAATCATTATAATTATATATATTATAAACTAATTATAAATAAATTTATAGATAGATATGATATCAATTATCAAAAAATAAATTAATAAGCTATTATTAATATGATAGATATAAATTAAAATATAATTACAAAACCTAAAATGATTCAAAATCAATGTAAAATTTATTACTAAATAATAATTTTTTGTTTTTAAATTTTTACTTCTTTTTATAAGATTATATTTTTTTTTATTAAAAGTAAATTATTAATATTATATTTGTCTGACTAATTATTTATTTTGTAATTAATATTTATATAAAAAATAAACTACTAAATATTTAAAATGAATATTTAAAATTATAATTAATACAAATTAAATTGAGATTTAAGATTTATGATTGTTGTATATGTAATTTATTTTTTGATAATCTGTTTGTATAAACAAATATTTTTTCTTTTTTAATATTTTCATGTAAGTGAAGGAAAGGAAATATTAAGAGGCCGGTGATGTAGTAGTAGCACAATAATGGAGGTCTCTCTGACCAGGACAGTAGGTCGAAATTGGAGCAGGGCCTGACCACTCTCATGATCTGACCCGCTCTAGTTAAATGAACCGAGAGAAATTTTAATATAAAATGTTTTGTAATTTTAATTTCGGGTGGCTGTTTTTGGACCTGTGGAACTGTTCATCATCTCTCTCTCTCTCTCTTCTCTCTGTGTGATTTATCACAACTATTCTGTATGCTACATATTGTAATACATTTATGTTGCTTTAATTTGTAACACAAGTATTTTTTGGTGGATTTAGCTAGTCGTACTTAGCGACTAGCGAACCACGTTATTTTCGGTATGTATTTCTCATTTTTTGATTATATCATAGATGGTTGCTGAATTGGGATATATATATTGATTGTTTTCTATTGTTTCTGTGTTTCTATATATCAATCTCACTATCGTAGAAGCATAATTGCCGAACAATTATATATGGTATACCGGTTTAATGGATCGATTATTTAGGGGTTTTGTCGTTTAGGAGTTTAGAAATTTATGTTTTTAGGCATTTAGTTGTATATAAGTTTTATTTATATATCATATAAATTCAATATAAATAATTTTAATGATAGATATTATAATAATGAACAAAAATTAAATTAATAAACTATTATTAATAATATAAATATTACTTAAAATATATTTACATAACACAAAATGATTCAAAATCAAATAAAAATATATTACTAAATAATAATATTTAATTTTTAAAATTTTCCATCTTTTTATAAGCTTATATTTTTTTATTATTAAAAATAAATTATATAAATAATATATGTCTCACTCGAAATTTATTTTGTAATTAATTTTTCTAAAAAATTAAAATATAAATAATTAAAATAAATATTTAAAATAATAATAAATAGAAATAAAAATGAGATTAATTATTTATTAAGTAGTATATAGCTGTTATAAGGTTTATGTATTTAGGAGTTTCGGGTTTTATGAGGTACTAATTTAAGTAAATAAGCATTTAGTGGTCTGTATGTTTTATTTAAAAAAGAAATAACAAAAAATTATTTTTTGTATTCTTTCTCATTTTTTAAGATTATAACCTTTGAAAAGATAATAATTTTTGAATTTTTTTCAAAAGTGAATACACTATTTATTTATAATACTCAAAATAATTATATATCATATAAATTCAATATAAACAATTTTATTCATATATATTCTAATAATTATCAAAAAATAAATTAAAAATCTATTATGAATAAGTTAGATATCAATTAAAATATAATAACAAAACTTAAATTGATTCATAAACAAGGTAAAATATATTACTATATAATAATTTTTTGTTTTTAATTTTTTTCTTCTTTTATTAAGTTTATCTATATTTTTTTGTTGAAAAATAATTTATATAAATTATATTTGTATAACTTATAATTTATTTTGTAATTAATATTTATATAAAAATCAAACAATAAATAATTAAAATGAATATTTAAAATTATAATGAAAAAAATAAAAATGAGATTTATTATTTATTATTTAGGATATACATGTTTAAAAAATTTATCTATTTAGGGTTTTAGAGACTTAGAAGTTATTGATTTAAGTATTTAGGCATTTAATGCTTTATAGGTTTTTCAAAAAATGAAATAACAAAAAATTTATTTTTGATATTTTTTCAAATTTTCAAAGGTTCTAACATTTGAAAATATAATAATTTTAAACTTTTTTAAAAATGTGAATACAATATTTAGTAATAATAAATATTATAACTATATATAATATAAACTATATATAAACAATTATATTGATAGATATTATATCAATTATCAAAAAATAAATTAATAAACTATTATTAATATGAGAGATATAAATTAAAATATAATTAAAAAACCTAAAATGATTCAAAATTAAAGTAAAATTTATTACTAAATAATAATTTTTTTTAGTTTTTTCATCATTTTATAAGCTTATATGTTTTTTTGATGAAAAATATATTATTTAAAATATATTTTTATCACTCATAATTTATTTTGTAATTAATATTTCTTTATAATTATTTAAATTATATTTAAGGTTTACGAGTTTAAGGTTTTAGTATTTAGGGGCTTCGGGGTTTAGGAGTTAGATATTTATGTATTTAGGCATTTAATGGTTTATAAGTTTTATTTAAACAATGATATAACAAAAAATTTATTTTTGTTATTTTTTATCATTTTTGATGGTTATAAAATTTGAAAATATAACAATTTTTAAATTTTTTTTATATGTGAATACTATATTTAGTTATGATAATCTTAATAATTATATATCATGTAAATTCAATATAAACAATTATATTGAAATATAATATATTAATGATCAAAAAATAAATTAATAAACTATTATTAATAGGATAGATATTATTTTAAATATATTTGCAAAACATAAATTTATTCAAAATCAAAGTAAAATATATTACAAAATAATACTTTCTTTGATGTTTTGCTTCTTTTTATAAGTTTATATTTTTTATTATTAAAAGTATATTATTTAAATTATATTTGTCTTCCTCATAATTTATTTTTAATTTATAATTCTATAAAAATAAATTAATAAATAATTCAAATGAATATTTAAAATTATAATGAATACAAATAAAATAGAGATTTATTATTTATTATTCAGGATATACTAGTTTAATGGTTTAAGTATTTAGGTGTTTTGGGGTTTAGTCATTTAAGTATTTAGGCCTTTAGTGATTTATAATTTTTATTTAAAGAATGAAAAACTAAAAAAGTTAATTTTTTGATTTTTTTTAATTTTTGAAGATTGTAACCTTTGAAATTATAATAATTTTTTATTTTTATTTAAAGTGAATATAATATTCACTAATAATAATCTTAATAATTATATATAATGTAAACTCAATATAAAAAATTTTATTAATAGATATTATAATAATGATCTATAAAAAATTAATAAACTATTATTAATAAGAATGATATAAATTAAAATATAATTGCAAAATCTAAAATGATTCAAAATAAAAATAAAATATATTACTAAATAATAAATTTTTGTTTTTAAAATTTTGCCTCTTTTTATAAGGATTTATATTTTTTTTGATAAAAAATAAATTATTTAAATTAGATATGTCTCACTAATAATTTATTTTGTAATTAATATTTCTATAAAAATAAACTGATAAATAATTAAAATAAAAATTTAAAATTATACTTAATAAAAATTAAATTGAGATTTTATGATTTTTATTAATGTACACCTATTTAATTGTTTAAGTTTATAAAGGTTTTGTCATTTAGGTGTTTAGCAATTTATGTTTTTAGGCATTTAGTGGTTTATAGGTTTTATTTAAAAAATAATATAACAAAAAAAAATTTGTAATTTTTTCTCATTTTCATAGGTTATAACCTTTGAAAATATGATAATATTTAAAATTTTTTGAAATGTGAATACAATATTTAGTTATAATAATATTAATAATTATATATCATATAGATTCAATATAAACAATTTTATTTATAGATAATATAATAATGATCAAATTTAAATTAATAAACTATAAATAAAAAGGTTGATATTAATTAAAAAATTTTTACAAAGCCTAAATTGATTCAAAATTTAAGTAAAATATATTATTGGATAATAATTTTTAATTTTAAAATTTTTACTTCTTTTATGAGCATATATATATTTTTGATTAAAAATAAATTAATTAAAATATATATGTCGCTCTCATTATTTAATTTGTATTAAACATTTCTTAAAAATAAACTAATAAAAAATTAAAATGAATATTTAATATTATAATAAATAGAAATAAGAATTAGATTTATTAATTATTAAGTAGTATATAGCGGTTTAATGGTTTATGTATTTAGGCATTATGAGGTTTAGGAGTTTACTGATTTATGTATGCATTTAGTGGTTTATAGGTTTTATTAAAAAAATATAATAATAAAAAATTTATTTTTATTAATTTTTGATATTTTCAAAGGTTAAAACATTTGAAAATATAATAATTTTTAAATTTTTTTTAAATGTGAATACAATATTTAGTTATAATAATTATTATATTTATATATCATATAAATTCAATATAAACAATTTAATTCATTAATATTCTAATAATGATCAAAAAATAAATTAATAATCTATTATTAATAAGATAGATATCAATTAAAATATAATTACAAAACCTAAATGATTCAAAAAACAAGCAAAATATATTACTATATAATAATTTTTTGTTTTGAAATTTTTTTTCTTTTAAAAAGATTATCAATAATTTTTTAATGAAAAATAATTTATATAAATTATATTTGTCTAACTCAATTTATTTTGTAATTAATATTTATATATAAATAAACAAATAAATAATTAAAATGAATATTTAAAATTATAATTAAAAAAAATGAGATTTATTATTTATTATTTAGGGATACCGATTTAATTTAAATTAGATCTGTCTCACTAATAATTTATTTTGTAATTAATATTTCTATAAAATAAATTGATAAATAACTAAAATAAAAATTTAAAATTAATACTGAATAAAAATTAAAATGAGATTTATGATTTATTATTAATATATACCAGTTTAATGATTTAAGTATTTAGAGGTTTTGTTGTTAGGAGTTTAGTGATTTATGTTTTTAGGGTTTTAGTGGTTTATAGGTTTTATTTAAAAAAATAAAATAATAAAAAAATTTTTATAATTTTTTATCATTTTCATAAGTTATAAAATTTGAAAATATAATAATATTTAACATTATTTTGAAATTTTAATACAATATTTTGTTATAATAATATTAATAATTATATATCATATAAATTTAATATAAATAATTTTACTGATAGATATTATAATAATGATCAAAGAATAAATTTTTAATTAAAAAATATTTACAAAACCCAAAGTGATTCAAAATTAAAGTAAATTATATTAATTGATAATAATTTTTAATTTTTAAATTTATACTTCTTTTATAAGCGTATATTTTTATTAGATAAATAATATATTATTTAAATTATATTTGTACCACTCATAATTTATTTTGTAATAAATATTTCTAAATAAATACACTAATAAATAATTAAAAAGAATAATTAAAAATATAATAAAAAGCAATAAAAAAAGATTCATTAATTATTAAGTAGTATTTAGCGATTTAATGGTTTATGTATTTAGTCATTACGGGGTTTAAGTGTTTACTGATTTAACTTTACATGTATTTAGTAGTGCTGCTGATGGGACCCGGAGATTGGCGAACCGACCCAAAGTCTTGTCCTGAAATAATCGGGACTGAGAAAAATCTGTTGACTTTGACTTTTCCCGTCTCGTTCTGTCATGTATTTTTTCTTTTGGGACGGTTCTAGATCTTAAGCATTATCCATCCCGAGAACCATCCCATCCTAAAAAACTGATACTAGAACCATGAATATATAGATATATATATATATATCTAACATAAAGATGCCACCGATTCCGCTACTGCCCATCCAATTCCGATGCACCTATTGATGTTCCGACGAGTTCAAGGCCACATCACGCCATTTCAGCCATGTTCAGTTAGGTCCAGCCCATTTCCATCGCAATTCTGGTTGCCTTCACCGTGTCTCAGATGCCACCAGCCTTTTGGTTTCTTTTTCTAACGAGAATTGAGTGATTAATTATTATTATTATTATGTGTCTCAGTCAGTTCTGTTGAGTATTGGTTGTGGTGTTGTGGTTGGGCCGAATGAGTGGGCTGAATGTGTTATAGTCAGTTTTGTAGAGCATGCTTGTTTGAAATATTTATATGTATTCATGCTTAACATATCAAATTAATTAATGGCAATGCAGATGGCACAATCTAGTGGTTAACGAAAAATATAATAAATTGAAGATGATCACATCTCAAATGATCAAAGTACTGGTAAATCCAATCATCATCTTTTCACGAACCCACCTATTGTTACGGCAGGTTCTTCAATTCCAACTGAGAGAGACTGAACAAATGCCAAAATTTTGCCTTGTTTCTTGAAAACTTTTTATGAGTTAGCTTGTAAATTTTCTGGCTAATAATATTCTACCTCTAATGTTTATTTTCCTGAGTTTATTCAAATTTTGAAAAAAATTTAGCTTTGTGAGAATAGTAGAGATAAAATGGTGTCTGAAATGGGTATGAAAATGAGGCATAAATTCAACAAATATTGGGATTCTTTTCAGTCAACAAATATTATGCTTTTTGTGTCACTGGGTTGATTATAATTTCTTTAAATGAGATGATTGATGATTATAAAGATTTGAATGAAGATGAATCAAAAGAAGATGATTTCTCTTCTTCTGTGTTGAAGAAAAATGATGATTTTAGCAAATCTTGTAAATTTTAATTTCACTTTTACTTATTTTATTCATTCAATTTAATAAAAATATGGTACAATTACAATTTTCAGAGGGTTCTCAAGATCCAAATATTCTTTCAACTATAGTTGGCCAACTAAATTTGGAATGGGTGTATTAATTTTATAAGGTAATATTTTGTTTTTTTATTACTCTTTCATCTTAGAAATTTATGTCTACATGATTAACATGTTTTCATCTTGTTTGTCATTCTACAGTAGAGGAAGAAAAGAGAAGAGTTGTAGAAGAGATAATTAATTGGGTTTGGATTTTCGTTGCTGTTCTCGGATGGACTTTTGTAATGATTATTATCATGGTTGTTATTAGTTGTATTTTTTTTGTTATATTAAGCTGCCTAATTTTAGCAATTACTTAAGTAGTAATTGCTGCAACCTATGTTTGTGGTCATCTTTAGATATTCCTTAATATTTTAAGTAATTGTTTAAAGAATGTGCTATTGCTATTATGGTTAACTTTCACTCGGCCGAAAAAAGTCAACTTGTGAAAAAACAAAGAACCAAATTAAGCACACAACTCGGTCCCGTTCTATTTAACATTTCTATCCTTTTCTGCACATCAAAGCTTTTGACAAGGTAATGGAACTCATTTACGGTATTCAATCTATTTGACAAAAAAAATGGCCCAATATGAGTTTGAAAGATACATAACTAAGGAATGATAAATGGTACAACAAAAGGTTTCGACATGAACTAACTTGGCCGGTTTGAAGAAAATAAATTGAAAAAAAATGTTCGAACTCTGTTCCGTCCCGGAACCATTTTATCCAACCCAAAATTCCCAATCTCCGTCCCATCCCATCCCGATATTTTCAACCTATGGGACTAGAGGTGTCAAACGTGCCGGGCCGGGCCGGCCCGGCACGAGGCACGGCATGGTTCGGTAGTGCCTGGGCCGGCCCGACACGTTCAAAAACCGTGCCCGGGCCTGTGCCGTGCCCGGGTGAAGATGGACCCGTGCCGTGCCGTGCCTGGCGTCCGGGCCAGGCACGGCACGCCGGCACGGGTCCATCCCGTGTCGGTTCACGCAGGCACGCGTGGCACTGGCGGCGTGCCATGCGTGCCGTGGCGTGAGTCGTGAGTCGTGACCCAACCGGGCCCCCCCCGCCGGTAAAAAGACCGCGGGTCGGGTCCAAACAGACCCGACCCGTGGTCTTTTATGCCGAAACCCGAATCCAAAAAAATTTCCAACGGAAAAAAAAATTTTTTTTTCAAACTTGAGCGATTTTCAGCCCTTGGATTCGCCTCCAACGGCTAGGGGGCAGAATCCAACGGTCCTCGTGATTCTGCCCCTTAAATATATTAAAAAAATTCAAAAAATTAATAAAAAAATATTTTTTTAAAAAAAATAAAACTTTATTTAGCCTATAAAATCTACCCCCCTCCCTATAACATTTTATGTTTTTCAAAAACAAAATCTCTCAATATTTTCTCTCTCTCACATAAACCGTGCATCTCTCTCTCGGCCCTCGTGAATTTGATTTCGGCTTGGATTTTCGTGAAACTCAACTTGAGTTTTGAACATCAAAGCTTCCTGCGGTGCACCTTGCACGTGAGTGACCTCATTACTTTTACCGGGTAATATAATTTACTTTTTTTGTACTTTCTCTCTCTAAAGCTTCTCTCTCTAGAAAAACTTACGAAAAATAAAAAATGACAAATACACCTAACACGTATTTAAATTTGGAAAATGAAAATGTTAGTGTTACACAGACGTCCGTGGCTCCTGAAACTTTGGTTTCTCCTGTCGTCTCAGCCCAAAGTTCTAAAAAACAAAAAACTAGGAGGACTTCTGTAGTTTGGACACATTTTAAAATCATAACACAAGTAGATGTTAGGGGTGAGGAACATGAAATGGCACAGTGCAAATATTGTATGAGACTTTTAACATGCAAGAGTACATGTGGGACTGGGCACCTCAAGAGGCATGCTGAAATATGCTCCAAAAAACATGGACCGTTAGATCCTAGGCAAACCCAACTTGGCACTACATTTTTTGAGACTGGATCGAGTTCAGTCTCAAAGTTTACTCCCTTCGTATACTCCAGCGAGTTGGGTAGGGACGGCATGGCCAGGCTCATCACATTGATGGGTCTTCCGATCAGATTTTCGGAAGATCCGAGGGTAGTGCGCATCATGCAGACTTATTTTCAGCCATCCTATCGTAGGATTCCTAGGTCCACATCTAGGAGTGACATACTAAAGATATATAAGTTAGAAAAACAAAAAATAATTAAGGAATTTTTGGCATTTAGTGGAGTGGTGTCCGTGACGTCTGATATATGGACATGTCACGATGATTCTTCTTATGCATGTCTCACGAGTCATTATGTAGATTCAAACTGGATTATCAATAAAAAAATATTAGGATTCACTGAGATTCTTCATCCTCATGATGGCCCGGCCATTTTTGAGTGTATGATGAAAATATTTAGGGAATATAAAATTCAAAATAAAATTTTTAGTGTCACTTTCGATAATGCTGCGAATAATGGAGTAGCGATCAACATGTTTGTTAGGAATATTAGAGACGCACCATTAGGAGAGATCTTTCATGTCAGATGCATGTGTCATGTTATTAACCTGATAGTTCAAGCGGGTATGAAGGTCTGTTCCCCCGCGTTGGAAAATATACGCAATGCACTCAAGTATATTCGCACTCCTCGCAGACTACAAGAGTTTGGTAATCTCTGTTTGTCTGCGAATCTTAAGAAGAAGAAATTCCAATCGGATGTGAGACATCGTTGGTATTACACGTACCTGATGTTGGAATCATGTGTTGGATACGAACACGTGATATCCGACTACGTCAATAGTAAGAGTGGCGAACTTATTATTGACGACACTGACTGGGATTCAGGAATTTCATTAATGAAATTCCTGAAGATATTTTATGACACGACGAACATGTGTTCGTCGGTTTATACGCCCACCACTTGCATTGCACTCCGTTGCATATGCAACATTAGTAGCATGTTTAGGATGTATCGAGCGGACCCGATGCTTAGCCATATGGTTGCAGAGATGGAGACCAAGTACCTGAAGTACTTGGTCCCTAGGGCTAAGGTGGAAGGGGTTGAAAACACCCTGACTTTCATTTCCTCGTGCATGAACCTGGAAGAGCCACCTGAAGGGTTCATTTACGAGAAGTTGACAGACCTGTTCACATACTACGATACTAGGTATGGTGGTGGTGGTGGTGAGACTGTGAGTACGGACTCTGATACCTTGTTCGGAGATGACGCTTATTCCATTAACCTAGCGAGGGGGAAACGTAGGGGTGGACCTTCACATAGGAGCGAGCTGTCTCGGTACTTAGATACCGATTACTGCTCAATCCTATCACCTTCTGACAATAAGAATCTTGATTTATTACAGTGGTGGAAATCATATGAGTCCGCCTATCCCATGCTATCTAGGATGGCACGGGATCTACTGACTCCTCCGGTGTCGAGCGTAGCATCGGAGTCTGCTTTTTCTGTTGCAGTGAACGTGATTTCGGATAGGAGATCGAGATTACGTCCAGATATGGTTGAGGCCTTGGCATGTTTGAAGGATTGGGAGGAATCGAGATTTAGCATCAGTGATCGTGCTGAAGCTGGGACTGTGACAGACACTGCAGTCGCATCCACATCCACTACGATGGCGGAGGAGCTGATTGCCGATGATGATGACCCATATGATACTGATCTTGATGTTGCGACTGATGATTCTCATGATATGCCGCTTGACGATTGATGCTCATCTGCTCTTTTTTTTCGATATTTTTTTATTTATTTTATTTATACGCTTTGTTTGTACTTTGTATTATACGTTGTGTTGAAACTTATACATGTTTTGTTCGGACTATTGGTTTCAAAAGCATGAATGGTAATTTTTCATTTGTGTAGTTTAAATTTTTTTTTAATTTTAATTTTTACTAACTTAATGTATTTATTTATTATTTTACGATTTAAATTTTATTTTAAAAATTAATAACTTTAATTTTTAATATATAATTAATAAATTATAATAATAAAAAAAGCTAAACTTAATTGAATAAAAAAAATTTTTTTCTAATTTCTAATATTTGTTTGTTTTATTTAATTTTAAATTTTATAATTTTTACAAAAAATTATATTTTTTAATTATTACATATACTCTAAAGTATATACAGAATAACAGAAACTTAATAAAAAAAATAAAAAAAAAAATTTTATAATCTGCCAAGTGCGGAAGTGCCAAGCAGAAGCACGGGCCGTGCCCGTGCTTGGCTCCCGGGACCCGGACCCCGGTTGAGCCGGTCCAGGCATCCAGGCTGGA
The DNA here is from genome assembly GCA_029783825.1 of Sapria himalayana. Taxonomy (NCBI): domain Eukaryota; kingdom Viridiplantae; phylum Streptophyta; class Magnoliopsida; order Malpighiales; family Rafflesiaceae; genus Sapria; species Sapria himalayana. The sequence continues at coordinate 92,807 of JAREIK010001363.1, forward strand.
CGCCTGCCGTGCGCCCGTGCCCCGCCTGGCCAAGCCAGGCCGGCCCGTGCAGGCCGTGCCACGGGCCATGCCGTGCCCGACTTTAAAACACCGTGCCGTGCCCGGCACGGCACGGTAGCACGGCGGGGCACGTGAAAAACGGGCCGTGCCGTGCTGGGCCGGCCCGTTTGACACCTCTATATGGGACGGGTTGGATCATCAAAAAAAATCTCCAAACTATGGGAAGGGACTGGAGATTTGTATTCACCATCCCGTCTCGTCTCATGAGCACCCCTAGCATTGAGTGGTTTATATGTTTTATTTAAAAAATAAAATAACAAAAAATTTATTTTTATTATTTTTTGATATTTTCAAAGGTTATAACCTTTGAAAAATATAATAATTTTTAAATTTTTTTCAAATGTGAATACAATATTTAGTTATACTAATCATTATATTTATATATTATATAAATTCAATATAAACAATTTTATAGATAAATATTCTAATAATAATCAAAAAATAAATTAATAATCCATTAATAATAAGATAGATATTAATTAAAATATAATTACAAAACTTAAAATGATTCAGAAGTAGAGAAAAATATATTACTATATAATAATTTTTTGTTTTTGAATTTTTTTTATTTTAATAAGTTTATTTATATTTTTTTTGATGAAAGATAATTTATAAAAATTATATTTGTCTAACTCATAATTTATTTTGTAATTAAAATTTAAATATAAATAAACAAATAAATATTTAAAATTATAATGAAAAAAAAAATTATTATTTATTATTTAGGGAAACCGGTTTATTTTAAATTAGATCCATCTCACTAATAATTTATTTTGTAATTAATATTTCTATAAAAATAAACTGATAAATAATTAAAATAAAAATTAAAAATTATACTGAATAAAAATTAAAATGAGATTTAAGAATTATTATTAATTTTACCAGTTTAATAGTTTAAGTATTTATAGGTTTTGTCGTTAGGAGTTTAGCGATTTATATTTTTAGTCTTTTAGTGGTTTATAGGTTTTATATAAAAAAATAAAATAACTGTAAAAAATTTTCTATAATTTCTTAACATTTTCATATGTTATAACCTTTGAAAATATTATAATATTTACAATTTTATGAAATGTGAATACTATATTTAGTTATAATAATATTAATAATTATATATCATATAAATTCAATATAAAAGATTTTATTGATAGACAATATAATAATGATCAAAAATTAAATTAATAAACTATTAATAAAAAGATAGATATTAATTAAAAAATATTTACCAAAACCAAATTGATTCAAAATTAAAGTAAAATATATTACTCGGATAATAATTTTTAAATTTTTATTTCTTTTAGAACCGTATATTTTTTTTATTAAAAATAAATTAATTAAATTATATTTGTCACACTCATACTTTATTTTGTAATAATTATTTCAATAAAAATAAACTAATAAATAATTAAAATGAATATTTAAAATTATAATAAATAGAAATAAAAATTAGATTTATTAATTATTAAGTAGTATATAGTACTTTAATGGCATATGTATGTAGGCATTGCAGGGTTTAGGAGTTTCTGATTTAACTGTGTATGCATTTAGTGGTTTATAAGTTTTATTTAAGAAAAAAATAAAAAAATTTATTTTTATTATTATTTATTTATTTTCAAAGATTATAACCTTAGAAAATATAATAATTTTTAAATTTTTTTCAAAAGTGAATAAATATTTATTTATAATAATCATAATAATTATATATCATATTAATTCAATATAAGTAATTTTATTGATAGATATTCTAATAATTATCAAAAAATAAATTAAAAATCTATTATGATTAAGATTGATATTACTTAAAATATAATATCAAAAGCTAAAATGATTCAAAAGTAAAGCAAAATATATTACTTAATAATAATTATTTGTTTTTAAATATTTATTCTTTTTATAAGGTTATCTATTTTTTGATGAAAAATAATTTTTATAAATTATATTTTTAACTCATAATTTATTATATAATTAATATATATATATATATCTAAACAATCAAAATGAATTTTTTAAATTAAAATGAAAACAAATAAAAAATGAGATTTATTAATTATTATTTAGGGGATACCCATTTAAACGATTATCTATATAAGGGTATCGGGATATTGTAGTTTAGTGATTTACGTGTTTAGGCATTTAGTGATTTATACGTTTTATTTAAACAATGAAATAATAAATAAATATTTTTTTTCTTTTTTCACTTGTTCAAAGATTATAATCTTTGAAAATATAATAATTTTAAAATTTTTTTCAAAAGTGAATACAATATTTAGTTATAAAAATTATTAAATTTATAACTCATATAAATTAAATTTAAATATTGATATTGATAACTATTCTAATACTGATCAAAAAATAAATTAATAATATATTATTAATAAGTTAGATATCAATTAAAATATAATTACAAAACCTAAAATGATTCAGAAACAAAGTAAAATATATTAATAAATAATAATTTTTTGTTTTTAATTTTTTTCTTCTTTTAATAAGTTTATCTATATTTTTTTGTTGAAAAATAATTTATATAAATTATATTTTTCTAATTTATAATTTATTTTGTATTTAATAGTTATATAAAAATTAACAAATAAAAAATTAAAATGAATATTTAAATTTATAATGAAAAAAATAAAAATGAATTTTATTATTTATTATTTAGGATATACCTGTTTAAAAAATTTATCTATTTAGTGTTTTCGAGATTTAGAAGTTATTGATTTAAGTATTTATGCATTTAATGGTTTATACCTTTTATTTAAACAATGAAATTACAAAAAATGTATTTTTGATATTTTTTCAAATTTTCAAATGTCATAACATTTGAAAATATAATAAATTTAAAATTTTTCAAAAATGTGAACACAATATTTAGTAATAATAATTATTATAACTATATATAATATAAATTAAATATAAATAATTTTATTTATAAATATTATTTAAATTTTTTAATAAAAAATTAATAAACTATTATTAATATGATAGATATAAATTAAAATGTAATTAAAAAGCATAAAATGATTCAAAATCAAAGTAAAATTTATTACTAAATAATAATTTTTTTTAGTTTTTGCATCATTTTATAAGCTTATATTTTTTTTTGATGAAAAATAAATTATTTAAATTATATTTGTCACCCATAATTTATTTTGTAATTAATATTTTTATAAATTATTTTAATTATATTTAGGTTTACGAGTTTAATGGTTTAAGTATTTAAGGGCTTCGGGGTTTAGGAGTTTAGAGATTTATGTATTTAACCATTTAATGGTTTATAAGTTTTATTTAAACTATGATATAACAAAAAAAAATTCCTTTTGTTATTTTTTCTCATTTTTGAAGTTTATAACCTTTGAAAATATTACAATTTTTAAATTTTTTTAATATGTGAATACTATATTTAGTTATGATAATCTTAATAATTATATATCATGTTAATTCAATATAAACAATTATATTGATAGAAATTATGTTAATGATCAAAAAATTAATTAATAAACTATTATTAATAAGATAGATATTTTTTAAAATATATTTGCAAAACGTAAAATTATTCAAAATCAAAGTAAAATATAATACTAAAAAATAATTTTTTTGATATTTTGCTTCTTTTTATAAGTATATGTTTTTTGTTATTAAAAGTAAATTATTTAAATTATATTTGTCTTCCACATAATTTATTTTTAATTTAGAATTCTATAAATATAATCTAATAAATAATTAAAATGAATATTTAAAATTATAATGAATTCAAATAAAATTGAGATTTATTATTTATTATTCTAGATATACTAGTTTAATGATTTAAGTATTTATGTGTTTTGGGGTTTAGTGATTTAAGTGTTTAGGACTTTAGTGTTTATAGTTTTTATTTAATGAATGAAAAAATAAAAAATTAAATTTTTTGATTTTTTTTAATTTTTGAAGGTTATAACATTTGAAAATCTATAATAATTTTTAATTTTTTTTAAATGTTAATATAATATTTAGTTATAATATTCTTATTAATTATATATAATGTAAACTCAATATAAATAATTTTATTAATAGATATTATAATAATGATCAATAAAAAATTAATAAACTATTATTAATAAGAATGATAATAATTAAAATATAATTGCAAAAACTAAAATTATTCAAAATTAAATTAAAATATATTACAAAATAATAAATTTTTGTTTTTAAAATTCTGCCTCTTTTATATGCATATATATTTTTTTGATAAAAAAAATTATTTAAAATAGATCTGTCTCACTAATAATTTATTTTGTAATTAATATTTCTATAAAAATAAATTGATAAATAATTAAAATAAAAATAAAAAATTACACTTAATAAAAATTAAAATGAGATTTATAATTTATTATTAATGTATACCAATTTAATAGTTTAAGTATTTAGAAGTTTTGTCGTTTAGGAGTTTAGTGATTTATGTTTTTAGGCATTTAGTGCTTTATAGGTTTTATTTAAACAATAAAATAACAAAAAAAAATTGCGTACTTTTTTCTCATTTTCATATGTTATATAACCTTTGAAAATATAAAAATATTTATAATTTTTTGAAATGTGAATACAATATTTAGTTATAATAATATTAGTAATTATATATGATATAAATTCAATATAAATAACTTTATTGATTGATATTATAATAATGATCAAAAATTAAATTAATAAACTATTAATAATAAGATAGATATTAAATAAAAAATATTTACAAAAGCCAAATTGATTCAAAATTAAAATAAAATATATTACTAGATAATAATTTTACATTTTTAAATTTTTACTTCTTTTATAAGCGTATATATTTTTTTTGATTAAAAATAAATTATTTAAATTATATATGTCGCACTCATAATTTATTTTGTAATAAATATTTCTATAAAAAAAATTAATAAATAATTAAAATGAATATTTAAAACTATAATAAATAGAAGTTAAAATTATATTTATTAATTATTATGTATTATATAGCAGTTTAATGGTTTATGTATTTAGGTATTACAGGGTTTAGGTGTTTACTGATTTAATTGTGTATGCATTTAGTGGTTTATAGGTTTTATTTAAAAAATAAAATAACAAAACATTTATTTTTATTATTTTTTGATATTTTCAAAGGTTATAACCTTTCATAATATAATAATTTTTAAATTATTTTCTAAGGTGAATTCTATATTTAGTTATAATACTCATTATATTTATATATCATATAAATTCAATATAAACAATTTTAGTGCAAATATTCTAATAATTTTTAAAAAATAAATTAATAAAAATATTATTAATAAGATAAATATCAATTAAAATATAATTACAAAACATAAAATGATTCATAAGCAAAGCAAAATATATTAATATATAATAATTTTTTATTTTGAATTTTTTTTTATTTTAAAAAGTTTATCTATATTTTTGTGATTAAAAATAATTTACATAAATTATATTTGTCTAACTCATAATTTATTTTTTAATAATGATTAAATAATAAAATATTAAAATATTTTTAGGGTATACCTGTATACCCTAAATAATAGAAATAATGATTCATAATTTAATATTTTAATAAAATATTAAAAAATATTTTAAATATTCATTTTAAATAATAAACTGATTAAAAAACATAAAATGATTATGTAATATAATCTCATTTTAATTATAATTTTAAATATTCATTTTAATTATTATAAAATCTATCAATAAAATTTTAAATATTATTATATTTTCAAAGGTTATAACCTATGAAAATGAAAAAAAATTACAAATATTTTTTTGTTATTTTATTGATTAAATAAAACCTATAAACCACTAAATGCTTAAAACCCTAAATCACTAAACTCCTAAAACACAAAACCTTTAAATACTTAAACCATTAAAGTAGTATACATTAATAATAAATCAAAAATATCATTTTAATTTTTATTCAGTATGATTTTAAATTTTTATTTTAATTAATTTTCAATTTATTTTTATATAAATAATAAGCACAAAATAAATTATTAGTAAGACAGATCTAATTTAAATTAGACTAGTATACCCTAAATAATAAATAATAAATCTCATTTTTTAATTATAATTTTAAATATTCATTTTAATTATTTATTTGTTTATTTTTATATAAATATTAATTACAAAATAATTTATGAGTTACACAAATATAATTTATATAAATTATTTTTCATCAAAAAATTATAGATAAACATTTTAATAGAAAAAAA
>JAREIK010001363.1:105768-131421 GCA_029783825.1 Sapria himalayana
AACCATTAGATGCCTAAATACATAAATATCTAAACTCCTAAACCCCGAAGCCCCTAAATACTTAAACCTTTAAACTCGAAAAACTAAAATATAATTTTAATAATTTATAGAAATATTAAATACAAAATAAATTATGAGTAATACAAATATAATTTAAATATTATATTTTTCATTAAAAAAACATATAAGCTTATAAAATGATGCAAAAACTAAAAAAAAATTATTATTTAGTAATAAATTTTACATTGATTTTGAATCATTTTAGATTTTTTAATTATATTTTAATTTATATCTATCATATTAATAATAGTTTATTAATTTATTTTTTGATAATTGATATAATATCTATCAATAAAATTGTTTATATTATAAATTATATTATATATAGTTATAATATTTATTATTACTAAATATTGTATTCACATTTTTAAAAAATTTTAAAATTATTATATCTTCAAATGTTATAACCATTGAAAATTTCAAAAAATACAAAAATAAATTTTTGTTATTTCATTGTTTGAATAAAAACTATAAACCATTAAATGCTTAAATACTTAAATCAATAACTTCTGAATCTCGAAAACCCTAAATAGATAAATTTTTTAAACATATATATCCTAAATAATAAATAATAAATCTCATTTTTATTTTTTTCATTATAATTTTAAATATTCATTTTAATTATTTATTTGTTTATTTTTATATAAATATTAATTACAAATAAATTATAAGTTATACAAATATAATTTATATAAATTATTTTTCCACAAAAAAATATAGATAAACTTAATAAAAGCAAAAGAAAATTAAAAACAAAAAAATATTATATAGTAATATATTTTGCTTTGTTTCTGAATCATTTTAGGTTTTGTAATTATATTTTAATTGATATCTAACTTATTAATATAAGATTATTAATTTTATTTTTGATCATTATTAGATATTTATCAATAAAAATTTTTATATTGAATTTATATGATATATAAATTTAATAATTTTTATAACTAAATATTGTATTCACTTTTGAAAAAAGTTTTAAAATTTTTATATTTTCAAAGAATATAACCTTTGAACATGTGAAAAAATAAAAAAAAATATTTTTTTTGTTATTTCATTGTTTAAATAAAACCTATAAATCACTTAATGCCTAAACACTTAAATCACTAAACTACAAATTCATGATACCCCTATATAGATAATCCTTTAAACCGGTATACCCTAAATAATAATTAATTAATTGCATTTTTATTTGTTTTCATTATAATTTAAAAAATTCATTTTGATTGTTAAGTTTTTATTTAAATATATATATTAATTATAAAATAAATTATGAGTTAAAAATATAATTTATAAAATATATTTTTGATCAAAAAATAGATAAGCTTATAAAAAGAATAAAAATTTAAAAACAAATAATTATTATTAAGTAATATATTTTGCTTTGCTTTTGAATCAATTTAGGTTTTGATATTATATTTTAAGTAATATCAATCTTATTCATAATAGATTTTTAATTTATTTTTTGATAATTATTAGAATATCTATCAATAAAATTATTTATATTGAATTTATATGATATATAATTATTATGATTATTATAAATAAATATTGTATTCCCTTTTGAAAAAAATCTTAAAATTATTATATTTTCAAAGGTTATAATCTTAAAAAAGAGAAAAAAAAATAAAAATAAATTTTTAGTTATTTTATTTTTTAAATAAAATCTATACGCCATTAAATGCTTACTTACTTAAATTAGTAAGCTCATAAACACCGAAACCCCTAAATACATAAACATATTAACATCTATATACTACTTAATAAAAAATAAATCTAATTTTTATTTCTATTTATTATAATTTTAAATATTCATTTTAATTAATTTTAGTTTAATTTTTTAGAAAAATTAATTACATAAGAAATTTCGAGTGAGACAATATTATTTAAATAATTTATTTTTAATCAAAAAAAATATAAGCTTATAAAAAGAAGAACAAATTTAAAAATTAAATATTATTATTTATTAATATATTTTGATTTGATTTTGTATCATTTTATGTTATGTAAATATATTTATATTTATATATATATTTTTAATAATAGTTTATTAATTTAATTTTTGATCATTATTATAATATCTATCATTAAAATTATTTAAATTGAATTTATATGATATATAATTTGTAGGATTAATATAATTATAGATGGTATTCACATTTCAAAAAATTTTAAAAATTATTTTATTTTCAAAGGTTAACATTTGAAAATCAGAAAAAATCTAAAAATTTTTTTTTTTTTATTATATAAATAAAACCTATTAACCACTAAATACCAAAAAAATTATATACAGTATAATTTTAAATTTTTATTTTAATTATTTATCAGTTTATTTTTATAGAAATATTAATTACAAAATAAATTATTAGTGAGACAGATCTAATTTAAATTAAAATAGTATCCCTAAATAATAATTAATAAATCTCATTTTTTTTCATGATAATTTTAAATATTCATTTTAATTATTTATTTCTTTATTTATATATAAATATTAATTACAAAATAAATTGAGCTAGACAAATAATTTATATAAATTATTTTTCATCAAAAAATTATAGATAAACTTTTTAAAAGTAAAAAAATTTTCAAAACAAAAAATTATTATATAGTAATATATTTTTCTTTACTTCTGAATCATTTTAGGTTTTGTAATTATTTTTTAATTGATATCTATCTTATTAATAATAGATTATTAATATATTTTTTGATCATTATTAGAATATTTATCAATAAAATTGTTTATATTGATTTTACATGATATATAATTATAAAGATTATTATAACTAAATATTATATTTACATTTGAAAATAATTTAAAATTTATTATATTTTTAAAGGTTATCATCTTTGAAAATGAGATAAAATCACAAAAAAAATATTTTTGTTATTTTATTGTTTATATAAAACCTATAAACTACTAAATGCTTAAACGCTTAAATCATTAAACTCCTAATCCCCAAAACCCCAAACCCTTATATACTTAAACATTTAAACCATCTTTAAAGGTTTAAGTATTTATAAATAATATATCAATAGCTATCAATAAATAGTAGTTTATTAATTTATTTTTTGATCATTATTATATTTATATTTATATTTAGTTTATTAATATCTATCAATAAAATTGTTTATTTTTAAGTTACATGATATATAATATTAATGTTTATTATAACTAAATATTGTATTCACATTTGAAAAAAATTTAAAAATTATTATATTTATAAAGGTTATAACCTTCATAATTGATTAAAAATTTGAAAAATAATTTTTTTGTTATTTCATTATTTAAATAAAACATATAAACTACTAAATGCCTAAACACTTAAATAACTAAACTCTTAAATTCCTAAACTCATAAATACTTAAATCATTAAACCGGTATTCCCTAAATAATTAATCATAAATCTCTTTTTTATTTGTATTCATTATAATTTTAATCTTCATTTTAATTATTTATTAGTTTATTTTTATAGAAATATTAATTGCAAAATAAAATTATGAATGAGACAGATATAATTTAAATAATTTATCTTCATCAAAAAAATTTTTAAGCTTATAAAAAGAATCAAAAATTTAAAAATAAAAAATTATTATTTAGTAATATATTTTACTCTGATTTTGAATCATTTTAGGTTTTGCAAATATATTTTAATTAATATCTATCTTATTAATAATATTTTATTAATCTATTTTATGATCAGTATTATAATATCGATCAATAAAATTATTTATATTGAATTTACATGATATTTAATTTTTATGATTATTATAATTAATATTTTATTAACATTTGAAAAAAAATTAAAAATTATAATATTTTAAATGGTTAGAACCTTGAAAATGAGAAAAAATAAATTTGTTTTTTGTTATTTAATTATTTAAATAAAACCTTTAAACCACAAAATACCTAAATAATTAAAATACTAAACTCCTAAACCCTGATACTACTGCACCATACACACATAGCGACGGACCACAGTACACACGTGCACATATTCTTGTACATTTTGGTGTAGCATTTAGAGGGGCCAGCAAGTCCTAGAAGCAGCCAGAAGTATGGGCCACCAACTTGTGGTGGGCCCCGCTAGCAAGCCGAGATGATAACATTCAGATAACTGACGAGACCGAGCAAAGTGGTCGGGAGTAAACCCAATAGTAGCTAGGAGTTGGTCCCACTAGCCCTATCAGGCAGCATAGAGGGCCACCCAACCGTCGCCAAACAGGAGTAGCGGGTAATCCATGATTAATTGGAGAGCCGGCAAAATCTGACGCATCACCAAGCAGGGCCAGTAAGCAATGGAGTCCAGACCAGCCAAACGGGAGCGAAAGATTCAAACTTGTAGTTTATGTTTGTAGTCTTATTTGTATTTTGGACTTTGTATGCACCATCTACTTGTAGAGATGGATCATGACATACTCTCACACAAATCGTGTCTGTTCTTTATGTAGCATGCAATGAGGGCAACTGGACCCATGAGTATCTCTAAGTAGAGCCCACTAATGCATTTTGTAAATACACATTAGGCGATGCTACACTCTCTGGAGTAGAAGACCGATCTTTATAGCATTTTGTAATTTTACTTGTATTCTAGCTTGGTTGTATGCGTAGATAATTAGACTATGAGATGGACCTCATCACACATGCAGACCGATGCATGCATATTTTTTGATAATTTGTCGGTGCAACATACAACCACTTCTTGGAGATCGAGGAGGAAGCATTCTAACCCAATAGAAACTCTTTTGAGGATCATTGGAGCAAAAGAATGTGGAATTCAGAGGTGAGAATGAATTGACAAAGTGCCGTAAATATGGACTAGTGGATTAATGGGTATTCAGTTTTACATGTATTCCATTGCATAGCAATGACATAGGCAAACACTTGATGCTGCATGTCACACACATGCACAATCTTATATTTGCATAGTTTTAATATGGTGCATCATTCATGGTTCCTCCAAAAGGCTTGGACAAATCCAAATGGAAAGGATGCAATGCGCATAATGACTCAATGCCATCTCTGAAGTCCGGGAATGCCAGGTTATTTTAGTTGTATTCGTATGCTTGGAATTATTAGGCTTTATGTTTTTTTATCTATTTTATGCATAGAATCATTAAGATGCATAGAATTTGGTGGGCTAGCCTAAATTAGTCAGCTTTTTAGTCTCTTGTAAGTCGTGTGCCTAAATGATAAATAAAATGTGTATTTTCCAAAAAAAAAAACAAAAAAAAACAATAAACCCTAAACTTTAAATCCTAAACCTTAAACCATAAACTATAACCCTAATCCATAAACCCTAAATCCTAAATCTCATGTTTTGCACTTTTATAATCAAATGACTAAGTGTTAAATTTAAATTGAAATTCACAACTTATAGGAATGTCATAGATTTATATTTTTGTATATGTACCACAAAGTCATGACTCAAGGGGTGAGTTATAGATTCAGTCTCTTTCTTGCTTTAGATTATTATAGCATTAGCAATGGTCATGATTGTATATTTTGTCTCTAGAACACAAAATCATATCGATGAGAATATGCCATAACTTGTGTCTCTCTGTTGAACATATTGTTATGGCACTAAGAATGATCATGAATACATATTTAATCACTATAATACTGTGTCACAGTATTGTATATGACCATAGCTTGTGCATTTTATCTTTATATTGCAAAGTCATTGCACTAGGAATCATTGTAACTTTGGACATTCCTCAAGAGCAAAAGTCATGACCCTAGAAATAGTTAAAGCTCGAATACTACTCTTTATAACTTTCAATAGCTAAAATTCTTGGGATTGGAAATATCACTATGGCTTTTTCCTTTGATTTGTGACCTCAAGTGTCAATATGCAAGACTAATATTTTGAGCAATGATTAAAACCTTCTATATATTTGAATATGATTTATTTACATCTTTTTGGGTATTGTGAGCTTGTATACATAACTCATTTAATATAAAAAGAAATAAATGATATTTTTCATATCAATGAGGATAAAAAAAAGGCTTAGACATGCCAATAAAATAAATTTTTTGATTCTTAATTGAAAGAGTGCCCATACTTCTTGCCCTGCTCAAACTTCCCTGGGTCTAATTTGTCTAATAGGCTACAAGGTGGTTATTTTTTTAGAGGTGAACTATGTTTTAAAAATATTGCTTTGAGTGTGTGCATGAGAGATATTTTAGAAGAAATTACAATAATCAATATAAATAGCATCCAAAACAACTTGCTATTTCAAAACATAGGGGTACAACTTTGGTTTAGTTTCTTAGCGTACATGAGTCAAATTACCTTTGATATCCCACTGATTCAACATCAAATATGATGAGACATAATAGAGATAAAGTAAAAGCTCCTATTATTTTGGTTATAGCTTTAGCAATCATTCTAGATTTGAGAGAGTAACAAATTAAATTATTTTAATTATTCAGTATAATTTTAATTATTATTTTAATTATTTATCAGTTTATTTTTATAAAAATATTAATTACAAAATAAATTATTAGTGAGACAGATCTAATATAAATTAAACTGGTATATCCTAAATAATAAAGAATAAATCTCATTTTTTTTCATTTTAATTTTAAATATTCAAATTTAATTATTTATTTGTTTATTTTTATATAAATATTAATTACAAAATAAATTATGAGTTACACAAATATAATTTATATAAATTATTCTTCATCAAAATAATATAAATAAACTTTTTAAAAGAAAAAAAAATTTAAAACAAAAAATTAATATATAGTAATATATTTTGCTTTGCTTCTAAATCATTTTAGGTTTTGTAATTATATTATAATTGATATCTATCTTATTACTAATAGATTATTAATTTATTTTTTGATCATTATTATATTATTTATCAATAAAATAGTTTATATTGAATTTATATGATATATGAATATAATGATTATTATAACTAAATATTGAATTCACTTTTGAAAAAAATTTAAAAATTATTATATTTTCAAAGGTTATAACCTTAAAAAAATGAGAAAAAATAATAAAAATAAATTATTTGTTATTTCATTTTTTAAATAAAACCTATAGATCATTAAATGCTTACTTACTTTAATCAGTAAGCTCATAAATCTCGAAACCACTAAATACATAAACCTTTTAACAACTATATACTACTTAATAAATAATAAATCTCATTTTTATTTCTATTTATTATAATTTTAAATATTAATTTTAATTATTTATAGTTTAATTTTTTATAAAAATTAATTACAAAATAAATTTCGATGAGACAAATTTATTTAAATAATTTATTTAAATAAAAAAATATAAGTTTATAAAAATAAGGAAAATTATAAAAATTAAATATTATTATTTAGTAATATATTTTGATTTGATTTTGAATAATTTTGTGTTATGTAAATATATTTTAATTAATATTTATATTATTAATAATAGTTTATTAAATTAATTTTTGATCATTATTATAAAATCTATCATTAAAATTATTTTATTGAATTTATATGAACTATAATTAGTAAGATTAATATAATTATACATGGTATTCACATTTCAAAAAATTTTAAAAATTATATTATTTTCAAAGTTTATAACCTTTGAAAATAAGAAAAAATCTAATAAAATTTTTTTATTTTTATTATATAAATAAAACCTATAAACCACTAAATACCTAATAACATAAATTGATAAACTTCCTAAACGTCAAAACTCCTAAATAATCAAACCATTAAACCGTGATACCACATATAATAAATCATAAATCTCATTTTAATTTGTATTCATTATAATTTGAAATATTCATTTAAATATTTATTAGTTTATTTTTTATAGAAATATTAATTACAAAATAAATAATGAGAAAGACAACTATAATTTTAATAATTTATTTTTAATCAAAAAAAATACAAGCTTATAAAAAGAAGTAAAAATTTAAAAACAAAATATTATTATTTAGTAATATATTTTACTTTGATTTTGAATTATTAAATATAGGTTTTGCAATTATATTTTAATTGCTATCAATCTTATTAAGAATAGTTTATTAATTTATTATTTGATCAATTTTATAATATCTAAATATAAAATTACTTATATTGAATTTAAATGTCTTATAATTATTAAGATTATTATAACTAAATATTATATTTACATTTGAAAAAAATTTAAAAATTATTATATTTTCAAAGGTTATAACCTTCAAAAATGATAAAAAATAGCAAAAATAAATTTTTTATTATTTTATTATTTAAATAAAACTTATAAACCACTAAATGCCTAAACATTTAAATCTCTAGACTCCTAACCCCCAAAACCCCCTAAATACTTAAACCATTAAACCTATATAACCTAAATATTAAATCATACATCTCATTTTTATTTGTATTCATTATAATTTTAGATATTCATTTTAATTATTTTTTAGTTTTTTTTATAGAAATATTAATTACAAAAAAAATAATGAGTGAGACATATATAATTTAAATAAATTATTTTTTACGAAAAAAAATATAAGCTTGTAAAAATAAACAAAATTTCAAAATTTTAAAATTTTATTTAGTAATATAATTTACTTGATTTTGAATTATTTTCGTTTCTACAAAAATATTTTAATTAATATCTGTCTTATTAATAATAGTTTATTAATTTTTTTTTGATCATCAAAATAATATATATTAATAAAATTTTTTATATTTAATTTACATCAAATATAATTATTAAGATTATTATAACTATGTATTATATTCATATTTTAGAACTATTAAAAAATTATTATATTTTCAAAGGTTATAACCATTGATAATCACGAAAATTCATAAAAATTAATTTTTTGTTATTTCATTGATTAAATAAAACTTATAAATCAATAAATAAAACCAAAATGTGTAAACATATAAATCAATAAACTCATTAACCCCAAAACCACAAAAACCTTAAACCATTAAATAGGTATACCCTAAATAATAAATAATAAATCTCATTTTTATTAGTATTCTTTATAATTTTATATATACATTTTAATTATTTATTAGTTTATTTTTATAGAAATATAAATTAAAAAATAAATTAATAGTTAGACAAATATAATTTAAATAATTTATTTTTCATCAAAAAATATATAAGCTTATAAATGGATACAAAAATTCAAAATTTAAAATTAATATTTAATAAAATATTTAACTTTGATTTGAATCATTTTAGGTTTTGTAAATATATTTTAAACAATATTTATCTTATTAATAATTGTTTATTAATCTTTTGTATGATCATTATTATAATATATATCAATATAATTGTTTATATTGAATTTACATGAAATATAATTATTAATATTATCATAACTAAATATAGTATTCACATTTAACAAAAATTTAAAAATTGTTATAGTTTCATAGGTTATATTAAATTATTGTTATTTTATTTTTTAAATAAAACCTATAAACCACTAAATGCTAGGGGTGCTCATGGGACGGGATGGATGGGGATTACAAACCTCCAGTCCCTTCCCAAAGTTTGGAGATTTTTTTTTGAAGATCCAGACCCTCCCATAGGTTGAAAATATCGGGATGGGATGGGACAAAGATCGGGCATTTTGGGTAGGAGAAAACGGTTCCGGGACAGAACGGAGGTCAGACATTTTTTTCAATTTATTTTCTTCAAACCGGCCAAGTTAGTTCATGTCGAAACCTTTTGTTGTACCATTTATCTTTCCTTAGTTATGTATCTTTCAAACTCAAATTGGGCCAATTTTTTTTGTCAAATAGGCTGAATACCGCAAACAAGTTCCATTTCATTGTCAAAAGCTTTGATGTGCATAAAAGGATAGAAATGTTAAATAGAACGGGACCGATTTGTGTGCTTAATTTGGTTCTTTGTTTTATCAAAAGTTGGCTTTGTTCAGCCTAGTGAAAGTTAACCATAATAGCAATACTACATTTTTTAAACAAATACTTAAAATATTAAGGAATAGCTAAAGATGATCACAAACATTGGTAGCAACAATTACTACTTATTTAATTGCTAAAATTAGGCAGCTTAATATAACAAAAAAATATAACTAATAACAACCATGATAATAATCATTTCAAAGGTTATATTTTCAAATATTATTTAAACCTAACTAAACACGGCTGGATCGACATGAGTTGTCCTGGAACTCGTCGAAACAGCAATAGGTGCGTCGGAATTGGATGGGCAGTAGCGAAATTGGTGGCATCTTCATGTTATATATATATATATATATATTCCTGCTTCTAGTATTGGTTTTTTATGATGGGATAGTTCTCGGGATGGATATTGCTTAAGATCCAGAACCATCCCAAAAGAAAAAATACGTGTCATAACGGGACGGGAAAAGTCAAAGTCAATGGATTTTTCTCAATCCCAATTCTTTCGGGACAAGACTTCGGGTCGCGTCGCGAATCTCCGAGTCTCGTGAGCAGCCCTACTAAATGCATATAAAGTTAAATCAGTAAACTCTTAAACCCCGTAATGCCTAAATACATAAACCATTAAACCGCCAAATACTACTTAATAATTAATAAATCTATTTTTTATTGCTATTTATTATATTTTTAAATATTCATTTTAATTATATATTAGTATATTTATTTACAAATATTTATTACAAAATAAATTATGAGTGGGACAAATATAATTTAAATAATATATAATTTATCTAATAAAAATATACACTTATAAAAGAAGTATAAATTTAAAAATTCAAATTATTATCAAATTATAAAAGTTACTTTAATTTTGAATCAAATTGGGTTTTGTAAATATTTTTTAATTAATATCTATCTTAATATTAATTGTTCATAAATATAATTTTTAATCATTATTATAATATCTATCAATAAAATTATGTATATTAAATTTATATGATATATAATTATTAATATTATTATAACAAAATAATGTATTAAAATTTCAAAAAATTTTAAATATTATTATATTTTCAAATGTTATAACCTATGAAAATGATAAAAAATTATAGAAATTTTTTTTGTTATTTTATTTTTTTAAATAAAACCTATAAACGACTAAAAGCCTAAAAACATAAATCTCTAAACTCCTAACGACAAAACCTCTAAATATTTAAATCATTAAACTAATATAAATTAATAATAAATCATAAATCTCATTTTAATTTTTATACAATATAATTTTAAATTTTTCTTTTAATTATTTATCAATTTATTTTATAGAAATATAAATAATAAAATAAACTATTAGTGAGATAGATCTAATTTAAATTAAAATGGTATCCCTAAATAATAAATAATAAAAAATAAATCTCATTTTTTTTAATTATAATTTTAAATATTTATTTTAATTATTTATTTCTTTATTTATATATAAATATTAATTACAAAATAAATTGAGTTAGACAAATATAATTTATATAAATTATTTTTCATCAAAAAATTATTTATAAAATTTCTAAGAGAAAAAAAAATTTCAAAACAAAAAATTATTATATAGTAATATATTTTGCTTTTCTTCTGAATCATTTTAGGTTTTGTAATTATATTTTAATTGATATCTATCTTATTAATAATAGATTATAAATTTATTTTTTGATCATTATTAGAATATTTATCAATTAAATATTTATATTGAATTTATATGATATATAAATATAATGATAATTATAACTAAATATTTTATTCACATTTAAAAAAAATTTTAAAATTATTATATTTTCAAAGGTTATAACCTTTGAAAATATCAAAAAATAATAAAAATAAATTTTTTATTATTTTATTTTTTTAATAAAACCTATAAACCACTAAATGCATATACAGTTAAATCAGTAAACTATTAAACCTCATAATGCCTAAATACATAAACCATTAAACCGTAATATACTACTTAATAATTAATAAATCTAATTTTTATTTTATTTATTATAATTTTAAATATTGATTTTAATTATTTATTTGTTTATTTTTATAAAATATTTATTACATAATAAATTATTAGTGCGACAAATATAATTTAAATAATTTATTTTTAATCAAAAAAATATATATACGCTTATAAAAGAAGTAAAAATTTAAAAATTAAAAATTATTATACAGTAATTTATTATAGTTTAATCTTGGATCGATTTGGGTATTGTAAATATTTTCTAATTAATATCTATCTCTTTATTAATAGTTTATTAATTTAATTTTTGATCATTATTATATTATTTATTAATAAAATTAGTTTATATTGAATTTATATGAATATAATAATTAATATTATTATAACCAATTATTGTATTCACATTTCAAAAAATTGTAAATATTATTATATTTTCAAAGGTTATAAGCTATGAAAATGATTACAAATTATAGAAACTTTTATTGTTATTTTATTTTTTTATATAAAACCTATAAACCACTAAAAGCCTAAAAACATAAATAGCTAAACTCCTAACGACAAAACCTCTAAATAGTTAATCCATTAAACTAGTATACATTAATAATAAAACTTAAATCTCATTCTAATTTTTATTCAGTATAATTTTAAATTTTTATTTTAATTATTTATCGGTTTATTTTTATAGAAATATTAATTAGAAAACAAATTATTAGAGAGAGAGATCTAATTTAATTAAACCGGTATCCCTAAATAATATATAATAATCTTATTTTTTTTCATTATAATTTTAAATATTTATTTGTTTATTTATATAATAATTTTAATTACAATATAAATTGAGTTAGACAAATATAATTTATATATATTATTTTTAATCAAAAAATTATAGATAAACTTTTTAAAAGAAAAAAAAATTTCTAAATAAAATTATTATATAGTTATATATTTAGCTTTGCTTCTGAATCATTTTACGTTTTATAATTATATTTTAATTGATATCTATCTTTTTTTTAATTGAAATCTATATTATTAATAATATATTATTAATTTATTTATTGATCATTATTAGAATATTTATTAATAAAATTGTTTATATTGAATTTATATGATATATAAATATAATGATTATTTTAACTAAAGATTGTCTTCACTTTTGAAAAAAATTTAAAAATTATTATATTTTGAAAGGTTATAACATTTGAAAATATCAAAAAATAATAAAAATAAATTTATTGTTATTTTATTTTATAAATAAAACCTATAAACCACAAAAGGCCTAAAAACATAAATAGCTAAACTCCTAAACGACAAAACCTCTAAATAATTAGTCCATTAAACTGGTATAGATTAATAATAAATCATAAATCTCATTTTAATTTTTATTCAGTATAATTTTAAAATTTTATTTTAATTATTTATCAGTTTATTTCTATAGAAATATTAATTACAAAATAAATTATTAGTGAGACAGATCTAATTTAAATTAAACTCATATAACCGAAATAATAAAGAATAAATCTCATTTTTTTATTTTAATTTTAAATATTCAAATTTAATTATTTATTTGATAATTTTTATATTAATATTAATTACAAAATAAATTATGAGTTACACAAATATAATTTATATAAATTATTTTTCATCAAAATAATATAGATAAACTTTTTAAAAGAAAAAAAAATTCAAAACAAAAAATTAATATATAGTAATATATTTTGCTTTACTTCTGAATCATTTTAGGTTTTGTAATTATATTATAATTGATAACTATCTTATTAATAATAGATTATTAATTTATTTTTTCATCATTATTAGAATATTAATCAATAAAATAGTTTATATTGAATTTATATGATATATAAATATAATGATTATTATAACTAAATATTGAATTCAATTTTTAAAAAAATTTAAAAATTATTATATTTTCTAAGGTTATAACCTTTGAAAATATCAAAAAATAATAAAAATAAATTTTTGTTTTTTTATTTTTTAAATAAAACCTATAAACTACTAAATGCATACACAGTTAAATAAGTAAATTCCTAGACCCCGTAATGCCTAAATACAGTAACCATTAAACCGATATATAATACATAATAAATAATAAATCTAATTTTTATTTCTATTTATTATAATTTTAAATATTCATTTTAATTATTTATTAGTTTATTTTTATAGAAATATTTATTACAAAATAAATTATGAGTGCGACATATATAATTTAAATAATTTACTTTTAATGAAAAAATATATATACGCACATAAAAGAAGTAAAATTTAAAAATTTAAAATTATTATCCAATAATATATTTTACTTTAATTTTGAATCAATTTGGGTTTTGTAAATATTTTTTAATTAATTTCTATCTTTTTATTAATAGTTTATTAATTTAATTTTTGATCATTATTATAATATTTATCAATAAAATTGTTTATATTGAATTTATATGATATATAATTATTAATAATATTATAAATAAAATTTTATATTTACATTTAAAAAAATTTTAAATATTATTATATTTTCAAAGGTTATAACCTATGAAAATGAGAAAAAATTAAAATTTTTTTTATTATTTTATTGTTTAAATAAAACCTATAAACCACTAAATGCCTAAAAACATAAATCGCTAAATTTTCAAATGACAAAATATCTAAATACTTAAACCATTAAACTAGTATATATTAATAATAAATCATAAATCTCTTTTTAATTTTTATTCAGTATAATTTAAAATTTTTATTTTAATTATTTATCAGTATATTTTTATAGAAATATTAATTACAAAATAAATTATTAGTGAGACATATCTAATTTAAATTAGACTGGTATACCCAAAATAATAACGAATAAATCTCAATATTATCTGTTTCATTATAATTTTAAATATTCATTTTAATTATTTATTTGTTTATTATTATATAAATATTAATTAAAAAATAAATTATGAGTTAGACAAATATACTTTATATAAATTAATTTTCATCAAAAAAAATATATATAAACTTTTTAAAAGAAAAAAAAATTTCAAAATAACAAATTATTATATAGTAATATATTTTGATTTTTTCTGAATCATTTTAAGTTTTTTTATTATATTTTAATTGATATCTATCTTATTAATAATAGATTATTAATTTATTTTTTGATCATTTTTAAAATATTTATCAAAAAAATTGTTTATATTGAATTTTATGATATATAAATATAATGATTATTTTAACTAAATATTGAATTCACATTAGAAAAAAATTTAAAAATTATTATATTTTCCAATGTTATAACCTTTGAAAATATAAAAAAATAATAAAAATAAATCTTTGGTTATTTTAATTTTTAAATAAAACCTATAACCCACTAAATGCATACACAGTAAAATCAGTAAACTCCTAAGGCCCGTAATGCCTAAATACATAAACCATTAAACTGCTATATACTACTTAATAATTAAGAAATCTAATTTTTATTTCAATTTATTATCATATTAAATATTCATTTTAATTATTTATAAGTTTATTTTAATAGAATTATTTATTACAAAATAAATTATGAGTGCGACAAATATAATTTAAATAATTTTTTTTAATCAATATATATATATATGCTTATAAAATTTTAAAAATTAAAAATTATTATCCAGTAATAGTTTTTACTTTAATTTTGAATCAATTGGGTTTTGTAAATATTTTTAAATTAATATCTATCTAATTATTAATAGTTTATTAATTTAATTTTTGATCATTATTATAATATCTATCAATATAATTATTTATATTGAATTTATATGATATATAATTATTAAAATTCATATAACTAAATATTATATTCACATTTAAAAAAATTTTAAATATTATTATATTTTCAAAGGTTATAACATATGAAAATTACAAAAAATTACAAATTTTTTTTTGTTATTTTATTATTTTAATAAAACCTATAAACAACTAAATGCCTAAAAACATAAATCGCTAAACTCCTAAATGACAAAACTTCTAAATACTTTAACTATTAAATTGGTATACATTAATAATAAATCATAAATCTCATTTTAATTTTTATTAAGTGTAATTTTAAATTTTAATTTTAATTATTTATCAGTTTATTTTTATAGAAATATTAATTACAAAATAAATTATTAGTGAGACAAATATATTTTAAATAATTTATTTTTAATCAAAAAATATATATATGCTTATAAAAAAAGGTAAAATTTTAAAAACAAAAATTTATTATTTTGTAATATATTTTATTTTTATTTTGAATCATTTTAGTTTTTGCAATTATATTTTAATTTATATCATTCTTATTAATAATAATTTATTAATATTTTATTGATCTTTATTATAATATCTATTAATAAAATTATTTATATTGAGTTTACTTTATATATTATTATTAAGAATATTATAACTAAATATTATATTAACATTTAAAAAAAATAAAAATTATTATATTTTCCAAGGTTATAACCTTCAAAAATTAAAAAAAATCAAAAAATTTAATTTTTAATTTTTTTATTCTTTAAATAAAAACTATAAATCACTAAAGTCCTAAACACTTAAATCACAAAACACTAAAACCCCTAAATACTCAAACCATTAAACTAGTATATCCTGAATAATAAATTATAAATCTCAATTTTATTTGTATTCATTATAATTTGAAATATTCATTTTAATTATTTATTAGTTTATTTTTATAGAATTATAAATTAAAAATAAATTATTTGGAAGACAAATATAATTTAAATAATTTAATTTTAATAACAAACAATATAAACTTATAAAAAGAAGCAAAACATCAAAAAAATTATTATTTAGTATTATATTTTACTTTGATTTTGAATAAATTTACATTTTGAAATATATTTTAAAAAATATTTATTTTATTAATAATAGTTTATTATTTTATATTTTGATAATTAATATAATATCTATCAATATAATTGTTTATATTGAATTAACATGATATATAATTATTAAGATTATCATAACTAGATATAGTATTCACATATAAAAAAAATTTAAAAATTGTTATATTTTGAAAGGTTATAACTTTCAAAAATGAGAAAAAATAACAAAAATAAATTTTTTGTTATAACATTGTTTAAATAAAACTTATAAACAATTAAATGCCTAAATACATAAATATCTAAACTCCTAAACTTCCGAAGCCCCTAAATACCTAAACCTTTAAACTCGTAAACCTTAAATTTAATTTAAAAAATTTATAGAAATATTAATTACAAAATAAATTATGAGTGCCAAATATAATTTAAATAAAATATTTTTCAACAAAAAAAATATAAGCTTATAAAATGATGCAAAAACTAAAAAAAAATTTATTTAGAAATAAATTGTACTTTTATTTTGAATCATTTTAGGTTTTTTAATTATATTTTAATTTATATCTATCATATTAATAATAGTTTATTAATTTATTTTTTGATAATTGATAAAATATTATCAATAAAATTATTTATATTTAGTTTATATTATATATAGTTATAATATTTATTATTACTAAATATTGTATTCACATTTTTAATAAATTTTAAAATTATTATAATTTCAAATGTTATGACATTTGAAAATTTGAAAAAATATCATAATTATTTTTTTGTTATTTCATCGTTTAAATAAAAGTTATAAACCATTAAATTCCTATATACTTAAATCAATAACTTCTAAATCTCGAAAACCCTAAATAGATAAATTTTTTAAACAGGTATATCCTAAATAATAAATAATAAATCTCATTTTTATTTTTTTCATTATAATTTTAAATATTTATTTTAATTATTTATTTGTTTATTTTTATATAAATATTAATGAAAAAATAAATTATAAGTTAGACAAATATAATTTATATAAATTATTTTTCAACAAAAAAATATAGATAAACTTATTAAAAGAATAAAACAATTAAAAACAAAAAATTATTATATAGTAATATATTTTACTTTGTTTATGAATCATTTTAGGTTATGTAATTATATTTTAAATGATATCTATCTTATTAATAATAGATTATTAATTTATTTTTTGATCAATATAAGAATATTTATCAATAAAAATATTTATATTTAATTTATATGATATATAAATTTAATAATTATATAACTAAATATTGTATTCACTTTTGAAAAAAATTTAAAATTATTATATTTTCAAAGATTATAACCTTAGAACATGTGAAAAAACAAAAAAATATATATTTTTTTATTATTTCATTGTTTAAATTAAACATATAAATAAAAAAATGCCTAAACACTTAAATCACTAAACTACAAAATCCCGATACCCCTATATATATAATCATTTAAACGGGTATACCCTAAATAATAATAAATAAATCTAATTTTTATTTGTTCTTATTATAATTTTAAAAATTCATTTTGATTGTATTATATTTTTATTTATATATATATATATATTAATTATAAAATAAATTATGAGTCAAAAATATAATTTATAAAAATTATTTTTCATCAAAAAATAAATAAGTTTATAAAAAAATTAAAAATTTAAAAACAAATAATTATTATTAAGTAATATATTTTTCTTTGCTTTTTAACCATTTTAGGTTTTGATATTATATTTTAAGTAATATCAATCTTATTCATAATAGATATTTAATTTATTTTTTGATAATTATTAGAATATCTATGAATAAAATTGTTTATATTGAATTTATATGATATATAATCATTATGATTATTATAAATAAATATTTATTCACTTTTGAAAAAAAATTAAAAATTATTGTATTTTCAAAGTTTATAACCTTTGAAAATATCAAAAAATAATAAAATTAATTTCTTTTTTATTTTTTTTCTTAAATAAAAACTATAAAACACTAAATGCATACACAGTTAAATCAGTAAACTCCTAAACTCCGTAATGCCTAAATAAATAAACCATTAAATTGCAATATACTACTTAATAATTAATAAATCTAATTTTTATTTCTATTTATTATAATTTTAAATTTTTATTTTAATTATTTATTAGTTTATTTTTATAGAAATATTTATTACAAAATAAAGTATGAGTGCGACAAATATAATTTAAATAATTTTTTTTAATAAAAAAAATTTACGCTTATAAAAGAAGTAGAAATTTAAAAATTAAAAATTATTATCCAGTAATATATTTTACTTTAATTTTGAATAAATTTGGGTTTTGTAAATATTTTTTAATTAATATCTATCTTTTTATTTGTAGTTTATTAATTTAAGTTTTGATCATTTTTATATAATCTATCAATAAAATTGTTTATATTGAATTTATATGATATATAATTATTAATATTATTATAACTAAATATTATATTCACATTTCAAAAAATTGTAAATATTATTATATTTTCAAAGGTTATAACCTAAAAAAATGAAAACAAATTATAGAAAATTTTTTTGTTATTTTATTTTTTTATATAAAACCTATAAACCTCTAAAAGCCTAAAAACATAAATCGCTAAACTCCTAACGACAAAACCTCTAAATACTTAACCCATTAAACTCGTATACAGTAATAATAAATCATAAATCTCATTTTAAATTTTATTCTGTATAATTTTAAATTTTTATATTAAATATTTATCAGTTTATTTTTATAGAAATATTAATTACAAAATAAATTATTAGTGAGAAATATCTAATTTATATTAAACCAGTATCCCTAAATAATAAATAATAAATCTCATTTTTTTCATTATAATTTTAAATATTCATTTTAATTATTTATTTGTTTATTTTTATAAATATATTAATTACAGACTAAATTATGAGTTAGATAAATATAATTTATATAAATTATTTTTCATCAAAAAAATATACATAAACTTTTAAAAGAAAAAAAAATCCAAAACAAAAAATTATTATATAGTAATATATTTTGCTTTGCTTCTGAATCATTTTAGGTTTTGTAATTACTTTTTATTTGATATCTATCTTACTAATAATAGATTATTAATTTATTTTTTCATCATTCTTAGAATATTTATCAAAAAAATTATTTATATTGAATTTACATTATATATAATTATAAAGATTATTATAACTAAATAATATATTTACATTTGAAAATAATTTAATAATTATTATATTTTTAAAGGTTATCATCTTTGAAAATGAGATAAAATCACAAAAATAAATTTTTTGATATTTTATTGTTTATAAAAAACGTATAAACTACTAAATGACTCAACGCTTAAATCATTAAACTCTTAAACCACAAAACCCTTAAATACTTAAACATTTAAACCATCTTTATTTGGTTTAAGTATTTATAAATAATATATAAATATCTATCAATAAATAATAGTTTATTAATTAATTTTTTGATCATTATTATATTTATATTTATATTTAGTTTATTAATATTTATCAATAAAATTGTTTATTTTTAATTTACATGATATATAATTATTAAGTTTATTATAACTAAATATTGTATTCACATTTGAAAAAAATTTAAAAATTAATATATTTATAAAGGTTATAACCTTCAAAATTGATAAAAAATTTGAAAAATAATTTTTTTGTTATTTCAATATTTAAATACTAAATATAAACTACTAAATGCCTAAATACTTAAATCACTAAACCTCTAAACTCCTAAATACATAAACCATTTAACTCTTATACCCTAAATAATTAATCATAAATCTCATTTTTATTTGTATTCATTATAATTTTAATATTAATTTTAATTATTTATTCGTTTATTTTTATAGAAATATTAATTACAAAATAAAATTATGAATGATACAGATATAATTAAAATAATTTATCTTTATCAAAAAAATTTATAAGCTTATAAAAAGAATCAAAAATTTAAAAATAAACAATTATTATTTAGTAATATATTTTACTTTGATTTTGAATCATTTTAGGTTTTGCAAATATATTTTATTTAATATCTATCTTATTAATAATAGTTTATTTAATCTATTTTATGATCAGTATTATAATATCGATCAATAAAATTATTTATATTGAAGTTACATGATATTACATTTTTATGATTATTATAATTAAATATTGTATTAACATTTGAAAAAAATTAAGAATTATAATATTTTAAATGGTTAACCTTGAAAATGAGAAAAAAATCATAAAAATAATTTTTTTATTATTTAATTATTTAAATAAAACCTATAAACCACAAAATACCTAAATACTTAAATTACTAAACTCCTAAACTTTGATACTGCTGCACCACACACACAAAGCAACGGACCACAGTACACAAGAGCACATATTCTTGTCCATTTTGGTGTAGCATTTAGAGAGGCAAGCAAGTCCTGGAAGCAGCCAAAAGTATGGGCAACCAGCTTCTAGAGGGCCCCACTAGCAAGCCGGGATGATAACATTCAGACAACTGACGAGGCCGTGCAAAGTGGTTGAGAGTAAACCCAGGAGTAGCCAGAAGTGGGTCCCACTAGCCCTATCAGGCAGCATAGAGGGCAACCCAACCGTTGCCCAACAGGAGTAGCGGGTAATCCATGATTAATTAGAGAGATGGAAAAATCCGAAGCATCGCCAAGCAGGGCTAGTAAGCAATGGAGTCTAGACCAGCCACACGGAAACGAAAGATTCAAACTTGTAGTTTATGTTTGTAGTCTTATTTGTATTTTGGACTTTGTATGCACCATGTACTTGTAGAGACGGATCATGACATACTCACACACAAATTTGTCTGTTCTCTATGTAGCATGAAATGAGGGCAACTGGACCCATGAGTATCTCTAAGTGGGACCCACTAATGCATTTTGTAAATACTCATTAGGCGATGCTACACTCCCGGGAGCAGAAGACCCATCTTTATAGCATTTATTAATTTTACTTGTATTCTAGCTTAATTGTAGGCGTAGATAATTAGACTATGAGATGCACTTCATCACACATGAACACCGATGCATGCATATTTTTTGATATTTTCTCGGTGCAACAAACAGCCACTACTAGGAGCTTAGGAGGAAGCATTCTACCCCAAGAGATACTCTTTTGAGGATAGTTGGAGCAAAAGAATGTAAAATTCAGAGGTGAGAATCAATTGACAAAGTGCCGCAAATATTGACTTGTGGATTTATAGGTATTCAGTTTTTAATGTATTCCATTGCATAGTAATGACTTAGGCGAACGCTTGATGCTACATGTCACACACATGCACAATCTTATATCTGCATAGCTTTAATATGGTGCATCTTTCAGGTTCCTCCAAAAGGCTTGGACAAATCCGAATGGAAAGGATGCAGTGCACATAATGACTCAATGCCAACTCTGAAGTCCGAGAATGCCAGGTGATTTTAGTTGTATTCGTATGCTTGGAATTATTAGGCATTATGATTTTTTATGTATTTTATGCATAGAATCATTAAGGTGCATAGGATTTGGTGGGCTGGCCTAAATTAGTCTTCATTTTAGTCTCTTGTAAGTTGTGTGCCTAAATGATAAATAAATTGTGTATTTTCCAAAAAAAAACAAAAAAAACCATAAACCCTAAACTTTAAATCCTAAACTATAAACCATAAACTATAACCCTAATCCATAAATCCTAAATCCTAAATCTCATGCTTTGCACTTTTATAATCAAATGACTAAGTGTTAAATTTAAATTGAAATTCACAACTTTTAGGAATCACAGATTTATCTTTTTGTATATGTAACACAAAGTCATGACTCAAGGGGTGAGTTATGGATTCAGTCTCTTTCTTGCTTTAGATTATTGTAGCATTAGCAATGGTCATGATTGTATATTTTGTCTCTAGAACACAAAATCATATCGATGAGAATATGCCATAACTTGTGTCTCTCTATTGAACATATTGTTATGGCACTAAGAATGATCATGAATACATATTTAATCACTATAATACTGGGTCACAGCATTGGATATGACCATAGCTTGTGCATTTTATCTTTATATTGCAAAGTCATTGCACTAGGAATGGTTTTGACTTTGGACAATCCTCAAGATCAAAATTCATGACCCTAGAAATAGTTAAAGCTCGAGTACTACTCTTTATAACTTTCTATAGCTAATATTCTTGGGATTTGAAATATCACAATGGCTTTTTCCTTTGATTTGTGACCATAAGTGTCAATATGCAAAACTAATATTTTGAGCAATGATTAAAACCTTTTATACATTTGAATATGATTCATTTACACCTTTTTGGGTATTGTGAGCTTGTATACATAACTCATTTAATATAAAAAGAAAGAAATGATACTTTTCACATCCATGAGGATATAAAAAAAGGGTTAAACATGCCAATAAAATAAATTTTTTGATTCTTGATTGAAAGAGAGCCCATACTTCTTGGCATGCTCAAACTGCCCAGGGGCTAGTTTGTTCTAATAGGCTACAATGTGGTTATTTTTTTAGAGGTGAACTATGTTTTAGAAAAATTGCTTTGAGTGTCTGAATGAGAGATATTTTAGAATAAATTACAATAATCAATATAAATAGCATCCTCAACAAATTGATATTTCAACACATAGGGGTACAACTTTGGTTTAGCCTGTTAGCATAAATAAGTCAAATTACTTTTGATAGCCTAGTGATTAAACATCAAATATGATGAGACATAATAGAGATAAAATAAAAGCTCATATTATTTTGGTTAAACTTTAGCAATCATTTTAGAGTTAAGAGAGAGACAAAATAAATTATTTTAATTATTCAGTATAATTTTTTTTATTTTAATTATTTATCAGTTTATTTTTATAGAAATATTAATTACAAAATAAATTATTAGTGAGATAGATCTAATTTAAATTTAACCGATATATCCTATATAATAAAGAATAAATCTCATTTTTTTTTCTATTTTAATTTTGAATATTTATATTTAATTATTTTTTTGTTTATTTTTATATAAATATTAATTACAAAATAAATTATGAGTTACACAAATATAATTTATATAAATTATTTTTCATCAAAATAATATAGATAAACTTTTTAAAAGAAGAAAAAAATTCAAAATAAAAAATTATTATATAGTAATATATTTTGCTTTGCTTCTGAATCATTTTAGGTTTTGTAATTATATTATAAATGATATCTATCCTTTTAATAATAGATTATTAATTTATTTTTTGATCATTATTAGAATATTTATCAATAAAATAGTTTATATTGAATTTATATGATATATAAATATAATGATTATTATAACTAAATATTGAATTCGCTTTTGAAAAAAATTTAAAAATTTTTATATTTTCTAAGGTTATAACCTTTGAAAATATCAAAAAATAATAAAAATAATTTTTTTGTTTTTTTATTTTTTAAATAAAACCTATAAACTACTAAATGCATACACAGTTAAATAAGTAAACTCCTAGACCTCATAATGCCTAAATACAGTAACCATTAAACTGATATATAATACATAATAAATAATAAATCTAATTTTTATTTCAATTTATTATAATTTTAAATATTCATTTTAATTATTTATTAGTTTATTTTTATAGAAATATTTATTACAAAATAAATTATGAGTGCGAAAAATATAATTTAAATAATTTATTTTTAATGAAATAATATATATACGCATATAAAAGAATTAAAAATTTAAAAATTTAAAATTATTATCGAGTAATATATTTTACGTTAATTTTGAATCAAAATGGGTTTTGTAAATATTGTTTAATTAATTTCTATCTTTTTATTAATAGTTTATTAATTTAATTTTTGATCATTATTATAATATCTATCAATAAAATTGTTTATATTGAATTTATATGATATATAATTATTAATATTATTATAAATAAAATAATATATTTACATTTAAAAAAATTTTAAATATAATTATAATTTCAAAGGTTATAACCTATGAAAATGAGAAAAAATTATAAAATTTTAATTTATTATTTTGTTGTTTAAATAAAACTAATAAACCACTATATGCCTAAAAACATAAATCGCTAAATTTTTAAATGACAAAACATCTAAATACTTAAACCATTAAACTGGTATACATTAATAATAAATCATAAATCTCATTTTAATTTTTATTCAGTATAATTTAAAATTTTTATTTTAATTATTTATCAGTTTATTTTTATAGAAATATTAATTACAAAATAAATTATTAGTGAGACTGATATAATTAAAATTAAACTGGTATACCCAAAATAATAATTAATAAATCTCATTTTTTTTCATTATAATTACAAAATAAATTATTTATCACTAATTTTGATTAAAATAATTATTTAAATTATATTTGTCGCACTCATAATTTTTTTGTAATAAATAATTCTATTAAAATAAACTTATAAATAATTAAAATGAATATTTAATATAATAATAAATTGAAATAAAAATTTGATTTCTTAATTATTAAGTAGTATATAGTAGCTTAATGGTTTATGTATTTAGGCATTACGGGCCTTAGGAGTTTACTGATTTTACTGTGTATGCATTTAGTGGTTTATAGTTTCTATTTAAAAATTAAATAACAAAATATTATTTTTTATTATTTTTTGATATTTTCAAGGTTATACCTTTGAAAATATATTAATTTTTAAATTTTTTTCAAAAGTGAATTCAATATTTAGTTATAATAATCATATATTTATATATCATATAAATTCAATATAAACAATATTATTGATAATATTCTAAAAATGAATCAAAAATAAATTAATAATCTATTATTAATAGTTAGATATCACTTACAATATAATAAAAAAACCTAAAATGA
>JAREIK010001363.1:136098-164854 GCA_029783825.1 Sapria himalayana
AAAACATAAATTTCTAAACTCCTAAACGACAAAACCTCTAAATAATTAGTCCATTAAACTGGTATAGATTAATAATAAATCATAAATCTCATTTTAATTTTTATTCAGTATAATTTTAAAATTTTATTTTAATTATTTATCAGTTTATTTTTATAGAAATATTAATTACAAAATAAATTATTAGTAAGACAGATCTAATTTAAATTAAACTCGTATATCCAAATAATAAAGAATAAATCTCATTTTTTTATTTTAATTTTAAATATTCAAATTTAATTATTTATTTGATTATTTTAATATAAATATTAATTACAAAATAAATTATGAGTTACACAAATATAATTTATATAAATTATTTTTCATCAAAATAATATAGATAAACTTTTTAAAAGAAAAAAAAATTCAAAAGAAAAAATTAATATATAGTAATATATTTTTCTTTGCTTGTGAATCATTTTAGGTTTTGTAATTATATTATAATTGATAACTATCTTATTAATAATAGATTATTAATTTATTTTTTCATCATTATTAGAATATTAATCAATAAATAGTTTATATTGAATTTATATGATATATAAATATAATGATTATTATAACTAAATATTGAATTCAATTTTTAAAAAAATTTAAAAATTATTATATTTTCTAAGGTTATAACCTTTGAAAATATCAAAAAAATAATAAAAATAAATTTTTGTTTTTTTATTTTTTAAATAAAACCTATAAACTACTAAATACATACACAGTTAAATATGTAAATTCCTAGACCCCGTAATGCCTAAATACAGTAAACATTAACCGATATATAATACATAATAAATAATAAATCTAATTTTTATTTCTATTTATTATAATTTTAAATATTCATTTTAATTATGTATTAGTTTATTTTTATAGAAATATTTATTACAAAATAAATTATGAGTGCGAAATATATAATTTAAATAATTTACTTTTAATGAAAAAATATATATACGCACATAAAAGAAGTAAAAATTTAAAAATTTAAAATTATTATCCAATAATATATTTTACTTTAATTTTGAATCAATTTGGGTTTTGTAAATATTTTTTAATTAATTTCTATCTTTTTATTAATAGTTTATTAATTTAATTTTTGATCATTATTATAATATTTATCAATAAAATTGTTTATATTGAATTTATATGATATATAATTATTAATAATATTATAAATAAAATTTTATATTTACATTTAAAAAAATTTTAAATATTATTATATTTTCAAAGGTTATAACCTATGAAAATGAGAAAAAATTAAAATTTTTTTTATTATTTTATTGTTTAAATAAAACCTATAAACCACTAAATGCCTAAAAACATAAATCGCTAAATTTTAAAATGACAAAACATCTAAATACTTAAACCATTAAACTGGTATACATTAATAATAAATCATAAATCTCTTTTTAATTTTTATTCAGTATAATTTAAAATTTTTATTTTAATTATTTATCAGTATATTTTTATAGAAATATTAATTACAAAATAAATTATTAGTGAGACATATCTAATTTAAATTAGACTGGTATACCCAAAATAATAACGAATAAATCTCAATATTATATGTTTCATTATAATTTTAAATATTCATTTTAATTATTTATTTGTTTATTATTATATAAATATTAATTAAAAAATAAATTATGAGTTAGACAAATATACTTTATATAAATTAATTTTCATCAAAAAAAATATATATAAACTTTTTAAAAAAAAAAATTTCAAAATAACAAATTATTATATAGTAATATATTTTGAATTATTCTGAATCATTTTAAGTTTTTTTATTATATTTTAATTGATATCTATCTTATTAATAATAGATTATTAATTTATTTTTTGATCATTTTTAAAATATTTATCAAAAATATTGTTTATATTGTATTTTATGATATATAAATATAATGATTATTTTAACTAAAATTGAATTCACATTATAAAAAATTTAAAAATTATTATATTTTCCAATGTTATAACCTTTGAAAATATCAAAAAATAATAAAAATAAATCTTTGGTTATTTTAATTTTTAAATAAAACCTATAAACCACCAAATGCATACACAGTAAAATCAGTAAACTCCTAAGGCCCATAATGCCTAAATACATAAACCATTAAACTACTATATACTACTTAATAATTAAGAAATCTAATTTTTATTTCAATTTATTATTATATTAAATATTCATTTTAATTATTTATAAGTTTATTTTAATAGAATTATTTATTACAAAATAAATTATGAGTGCGACAAATATAATTTAAATAATTTTTTTAATCAAAATATATATATATGCTTATAAAAGACGTAAAATTTTAAAAATTAAAAATTATTATCCACTAATAGTTTTTACTTTAATTTTGAATAAATTGGGTTTTGTAAATATTTTTAAATTAATATCTATCTAATTATTAATAGTTTATTAATTTAATTTTTGATCATTATAATAATATCTATCAATATAATTATTTATATTGAATTTATATGATATATAATTATTAAAATTCTTATAACTAAATATTATATTCACATTTAAAAAAATTTTAAATATTATTATATTTACAAAGGTTATAACATATGAAAATTACAAAAAATTACAAATTTTTTTTTGTTATTTTATTATTTTAATAAAACCTATAAACAACTAAATGCCTAAAAACATAAATCGCTAAACTCCTAAATGACAAAACTTCTAAATACTTTAACTATTAAATTGGTATACATTAATAATAAATCATAAATCTCATTTTAATTTTTATTAAGTGTAATTTTAAATTTTTATTTTAATTATTTATCAGTTTATTTTTATAGAAATATTAATTACAAAATAAATTATTAGTGAGACAAATATATTTTAAATAATTTATTTTTAATCAAAAAATATATATATGCTTATAAAAAAAGGTAAAATTTTAAAAACAAAAATTTATTATTTTGTAATATATTTTATTTTTATTTTGAATTCATTTTAGTTTTTGCAATTATATTTTAATTTATATCATTCTTATTAATAATAGTTTATTAATATTTTATTGATCATTATTATAATATCTATTAATAGAATTATTTATATTGAGTTTAATTATATATTATTATTAAGAATATTATAACTAAATATTATATTAACATTTAAAAAAAATAAAAATTATTATATTTTCCAAGGTTATAACCTTCAAAAATTAAAAAAAAATCAAAAAATTTAATTTTTTATTTTTTTATTCGTTAAATAAAAACTATAAATCACTAAAGTCCTAAACACTTAAATCACAAAACACTAAAACCCCTAAATACTCAAACCATTAAACTAGTATATCCTGAATTATAAATTATAAATCTCAATTTTATTTGTATTCATTATAATTTGAAATATTCATTTTAATTATTTATTAGTTTATTTTTATAGAATTATAAATTAAAAATAAATTATGTGGAAGACAAATATAATTTAAATAATTTACTTTTAATAACAAACAATATAAACTTATAAAAAGAAGCAAAACATCAAAAAAAATTTATTTAGTATTATATTTTACTTTGATTTTGAATAAATTTACATTTTGAAATATATTTTAAAAAATATTTATTTTATTAATAATAGTTTATTATTTTATATTTTGATAATTAATATAATATCTATCAATATAATTGTTTATATTGAATTAACATGATATATAATTATTAAGATTATCATAACTAAATATAGTATTCACATATAAAAAAAATTTAAAAATTGTTATATTTTGAAAGGTTATAACCTTCAAAAATGAGAAAAAATAACAAAAATAAATTTTTTGTTATAACATTGTTTAAATAAAACTTATAAACAATTAAATGCCTAAATACATAAATATCTAAACTCCAAAACTCCGAAGCCCCTAAATACCTAAACCTTTAAACTCGTAAACCTTAAATTTAATTTAAAAAATTTATAGAAATATTAATTACAAAATAAATTATGAGTGGCAAATATAATTTAAATAAAATATTTTTCAAAAAAAAAATATAATCTTATAAAATGATGCAAAAACTAAAAAAAAAATTATTTAGAAATAAATTGTACTTTTATTTTGAATCATTTTAGGTTTTTTAATTATATTTTAATTTATATCTATCATATTAATAATAGTTTATTAATTTATTTTTTGATAATTGATATAATATTATCAATAAAATTATTTATATTTAGTTTATATTATATATAGTTATAATATTTATTATTACTAAATATTGTATTCACATTTTTAATAAATATTAAAATTATTATAATTTCAAATTTTATGACATTTGAAAATTTGAAAAAATATCAAAATTAAATTTTTTGTTATTTCATTGTTTAAATAAAAGTTATAAACCATTAAATTCCTATATACTTAAATCAATAACTTCTAAATCTCGAAAACCCTAAATAGATAAATTTTTTAAACAGGTATATCCTAAATAATAAATAATAAATCTCATTTTTATTTTTTTCATTATAATTTTAAATATTTATTTTAATTATTTATTTGTTTATTTTTATATAAATATTAATGACAAAATAAATTATAAGTTAGACAAATATAATTTATATAAATTATTTTTCAACAAAAAAATATAGATAAACTTATTAAAAGAAGAAAAAAATTAAAAACAAAAAATTATTATATAGTAATATATTTTACTCTGTTTATGAATCATTTTAGGTTATGTAATTATATTTTAAATGATATCTAACTTATTAATAATAGATTATTAATTTATTTTTTGATCAATATAAGAATATTTATCAATAAAAATATTTATATTTAATTTATATGATATATAAATTTAATAATTATATAACTAAATATTGTATTCACTTTTGAAAAAAATTAAAAATTATTATATTTTCAAAGATTATAACCTTAGAACATGTGAAAAAACAAAAAAATATATATTTTTTTATTATTTCATTGTTTAAATAAACATATAAATAAAAAAATGCCTAAACACTTAAATCACTAAACTACAAAATCCCGATACCCCTATATATATAATCGTTTAAACCGGTATACCCTAAATAATAATAAATAAATCTAATTTTTATTTGTTCTCATTATAATTTTAAAAATTCATTTTGATTGTTTTATATTTTTATTTATATATATATATATATTAATTATAAATAAATTATGAGTCAAAAATATAATTTATAAAAATTATTTTTCATCAAAAAATAAATAAGTTTATAAAAAAATTAAAAATTTAAAAACAAATAATTATTATTAAGTAATATATTTTTCTTTGCTTTTTAACCATTTTAGGTTTTGATATTATATTTTAAGTAATATCAATCTTATTCATAATAGATATTTAATTTATTTTTTGATAATTATTAGAATATCTATGAATAAAATTGTTTATATTGAATTTATATGATATATAATCATTATGATTATTATAAATAAATATTTATTCACTTTTGAAAAAAATTTAAAAATTATTATATTTTCAAAGTTTATAACCTTTGAAAATATCAAAAAATAATAAAATTAATTACTTTTTTATTTTTTTTCTTAAATAAAAACTATAAACCACTAAATGCATACACAGTTAAATCAGTAAACTCCTAAACCCCGTAATGCCTAAATAAATAAACCATTAAATTGCTATATACTACTTAATAATTAATAAATCTAATTTTTATTTCTATTTATTATAATTTTAAATATTCATTTTAATTATTTATTAGTTTATTTTTATAGAATTATTTATTACAAAATAAAGTATGAGTGCGACAAATATAATTTAAATAATTTTTTTTATTAAAAAAATTTACGCTTATAAAAGAAGTAGAAATTTAAAAATTAAAAATTATTATCCAGTAATATATTTTACTTTAATTTTGAATAAATTTGGGTTTTGTAAATATTTTTTAATTAATATCTATCTTTTTATTTGTAGTTTA
Source organism: Sapria himalayana (assembly GCA_029783825.1). Lineage (NCBI taxonomy): Eukaryota > Viridiplantae > Streptophyta > Magnoliopsida > Malpighiales > Rafflesiaceae > Sapria > Sapria himalayana. The sequence goes on from JAREIK010001363.1 coordinate 142,052, forward strand.
TTAATTTAAGTTTTGATCATTTTTATATAATCTATCAATAAAATTGTTTATATTGAATTTATATGATATATAATTATTAATATTATTATAACTAAATATTATATTCACATTTCAAAAAATTGTAAATATTATTATATTTTCAAAGGTTATAACCTATAAAAATGATAACAAATTATAAAAATTTTTTTTGTTATTTTATTTTTTTATATAAAACCTATAAACCTCTAAATGCCTAAAAACATAAATCGCTAAACTCCTAACGACAAAACCTCTAAATACTTAACCCATTAAACTCGTATACAGTAATAATAAATCATAAATCTCATTTTAAATTTTATTCTGTATAATTTTAAATTTTTATATTAAATATTTATCAGTTTATTTTTATAGAAATATTAATTACAAAATAAATTATTAGTGAGAAATATCTAATTTATATTAAACTAGTATCCCTAAATAATAAATAATAAATCTCATTTTTTTTCATTATAATTTTAAATATTCATTTTAATTATTTATTTGTTTATTTTTATAAATATATTAATTACAGACTAAATTATGAGTTAGATAAATATAATTTATATAAATTATTTTTCATCAAAAAAATATACATAAACTTTTAAAAGAAAAAAAATTCAAAACAAAAAATTATTATATAGTAATATATTTTGCTTTGCTTCTGAATCATTTTAGGTTTTGTAATTACTTTTTATTTGATATCTATCTTATTAATAATAGATTATTAATTTATTTTTTCATCATTCTTAGAATATTTATCAAAAAAATTATTTATATTGAATTTACATTATATATAATTATAAAGATTATTATAACTAAATATTATATTTACATTTGAAAATAATTTAAAAATTATTATATTTTTAAAGGTTATCATCTTTGAAAATGAGATAAAATCACAAAAATAAATTTTTTGATATTTTATTGTTTATAAAAAACGTATAAACTACTAAATGACTCAACGCTTAAATCATTAAACTCCTAAACCCCAAAACCACAAAACCCTTAAATACTTAAACATTTAAACCATCTTTAATGGTTTAAGTATTTATAAATAATATATAAATATCTATCAATAAATAATAGTTTATTAATTAATTTTTTGATCATTATTATATTTATATTTATATTTAGTTTATTAATATCTATCAATAAAATTGTTTATTTTTAATTTACATGATATATAATTATTAAGTTTATTATAACTAAATATTGTATTCACATTTGAAAAAAATTTAAAAATTATATATTTATAAAGGTTATAACCTTCAAAATTGATAAAAAATTTGAAAAATAATTTTTTTGTTATTTCATTATTTAAATAAAACATATAAACTACTAAATGCCTAAATACTTAAATCACTAAACTCCTAAACTCCTAAATACATAAACCATTTAACTCTTATACCCTAAATAATTAATCATAAATCTCATTTTTATTTGTATTCATTATAATTTTAATATTAATTTTAATTATTTATTCGTTTATTTTTATAGAAATATTAATTGCAAAATAAAATTATGAATGATACAGATATAATTAAAATAATTTATCTTCATCAAAAAAATTTATAAGCTTATAAAAAGAATCAAAAATTTAAAAATAAACAATTATTATTTAGTAATATATTTTACTTTGATTTTGAATCATTTTAGGTTTTGCAAATATATTTTATTTAATATCTATCTTATTAATAATAGTTTATTTAATCTATTTTATGATCAGTATTATAATATCGATCAATAAAATTATTTATATTGAAGTTACATGATATTAAATTTTTATGATTATTATAATTAAATATTGTATTAACATTTGAAAAAAATTAAGAATTATAATATTTTCAATGGTTATAACCTTGAAAATGAGAAAAAATCATAAAAATAATTTTTTTATTATTTAATTATTTAAATAAAACCTATAAACCACAAAATACCTAAATACTTAAATTACTAAACTCCTAAACTTTGATACTGCTGCACCACACACACAAAGCGACGGACCACAGTACACAAGAGCACATATTCTTGTCCATTTTGGTGTAGCATTTAGAGAGGCCAGCAAGTCTTGGAAGCAGCCAGAAGTATGGGCAACCAGCTTGTAGAGGGCCCCACTAGCAAGCCGGGATGATAACATTCAGACAACTGACGAGGCCGTGCAAAGTGGTTGGGAGTAAACCCAGGAGTAGCCAGAAGTGGGTCCCACTAGCCCTATCAGGCAGCATAGAGGGCCACCCAACCGTCGCCCAACAGGAGTAGCGGGTAATCCATGATTAATTAGAGAGATGGCAAAATCCGAAGCATCGCCAAGCAGGGCTAGTAAGCAATGGAGTCCAGACCAGCCACACGGAAGCGAAAGATTCAAACTTGTAGTTTATGTTTGTAGTCTTATTTGTATTTTGGACTTTGTATGCACCATGTACTTGTAGAGACGGATCATGACATACTCACACACAAATTTGTCTGTTCTCTATGTAGCATGAAATGAGGGCAACTGGACCCATGAGTATCTCTAAGTGGGACCCACTAATGCATTTTGTAAATACTCATTAGGCGATGCTACACTCCCGGGAGCAGAAGACCCATCTTTATAGCATTTTGTAATTTTACTTGTATTCTAGCTTAGTTGTAGGCGTAGATAATTAGACTATGAGATGCACTTCATCACACATGACACCGATGCATGCATATTTTTTGATATTTTCTCGGTGCAACATACAGCCACTACTTGGAGCTCGAGGAGGAAGCAATCTACCCCAAGAGATACTCTTTTGAGGATAGTTGGAGCAAAAGAATGTGGAATTCAGAGGTGAGAATCAATTGACAAAGTGCCGTAGATATTGACTTGTGGATTTATAGGTATTCAGTTTTTAATGTATTCCATTGCATAGTAATGACTTAGGCGAACGCTTGATGCTGCATGTCACACACATGCACAATCTTATATCTGCATAGTTTTAATATGGTGCATCTTTCAGGTTCCTCCAAAAGGCTTGGACAAATCCGAATGGAAAGGATGCAGTGCACATAATGACTCAATGCCAACTCTGAAGTCCGGGAATGCCAGGTGATTTTAGTTGTATTCGTATGCTTGGAATTATTAGGCATTATGATTTTTTATGTATTTTATGCATAGAATCATTAAGGTGCATAGGATTTGGTGGGCTGGCCTAAATTAGTCTTCATTTTAGTCTCTTGTAAGTTGTGTGCCTAAATGATAAATAAAGTGTGTATTTCAAAAAAAAACAAAAAAAACCATAAACCCTAAACTTTAAATCCTAAACTATAAACCATAAACTATAACCCTAATCCATAAATCCTAAATCCTAAATCTCATGCTTTGCACTTTTATAATCAAATGACTAAGTGTTAAATTTAAATTGAAATTCACAACTTTTAGGAATCACAGATTTATCTTTTTGTATATGTAACACAAAGTCATGACTCAAGGGGTGAGTTATGGATTCAGTCTCTTTCTTGCTTTAGATTATTGTAGCATTAGCAATGGTCATGATTGTATATTTTGTCTCTAGAACACAAAATCATATCGATGAGAATATGCCATAACTTGTGTCTCTCTATTGAACATATTGTTATGGCACTAAGAATGATCATGAATACATATTTAATCACTATAATACTGGGTCACAGCATTGGATATGACCATAGCTTGTGCATTTTATCTTTATATTGCAAAGTCATTACACTAGGAATGATTGTGACTTTGGACATTCCTCAAGATCAAAATTCATGACCCTAGAAATAGTTAAAGCTCGAGTACTACTCTTTATAACTTTCTATAGCTAAAATTCTTGGGATTTGAAATATCACAATGGCTTTTTCCTTTGATTTGTGACCATAAGTGTCAATATGCAAAACTAATATTTTGAGCAATGATTAAAACCTTTTATACATTTGAATATGATTCATTTACACATTTTTGGGTATTGTGAGCTTGTATACATAACTCATTTAATATAAAAAGAAAGAAATGATACTTTTCACATCCATGAGGATATAAAAAAAGGGTTAAACATGCCAATAAAATAAATTTTTTGATTCTTGATTGAAAGAGAGCCCATACTTCTTGGCATGCTCAAACTGCCCAGGGGCTAGTTTGTTCTAATAGGCTACAATGTGGTTATTTTTTTAGAGGTGAACTATGTTTTAGAAAAATTGCTTTGAGTGTGTGAATGAGAGATATTTTAGAATAAATTACAATAATCAATATAAATAGCATCCTCAACAAATTGATATTTCAACACATAGGGGTACAACATTGGTTTAGCCTGTTAGCGTAAATGAGTCAAATTACTTTTGATAGCCTAGTGATTAAACATCAAATATGATGAGACATAATAGAGATAAAGTAAAAGCTCATATTATTTTGGTTAAACTTTAGCAATCATTTTAGAGTTAAGAGAGAAACAAAATAAATTATTTTAATTATTCAGTATAATTTTTTTTTATTTTAATTATTTATCAGTTTATTTTTATGGAAATATTAATTATAAAATAAATTATTAGTGAGATAGATCTAATTTAAATTAAACCGGTATATCCTATATAATAAAGAATAAATCTCATTTTTTTTCATATTTAATTTTAAATATTTATATTTAATTATTTTTTTGTTTATTTTTATATAAATATTAATTACAAAATAAATTATGAGTTACACAAATATAATTTATATAAATTATTTTTCATCAAAATAATATAGATAAACTTTTTAAAAGAAGAAAAAAATTCAAAATAAAAAATTATTATATAGTAATATATTTTGCTTTGCTTCTGAATCATTTTAGGTTTTGTAATTATATTATAAATGATATCTATCCTTTTAATAATAGATTATTAATTATTTTTTGATCATTATTAGAATATTTATCAATAAAATAGTTTATATTGAATTTATATGATATATAAATATAATGATTATTATAACTAAATATTGAATTCGCTTTTGAAAAAAATTTAAAAATTTTTATATTTTCAAAGGTTATAACATTTGAAATATCAAAAAATAATAAAAATAATATTTTTGTTTTTTAATTTTTAAATAAAACCTATAAACTACTAAATGCATATACAGTTAAATAAGTAAACTCCTAGACCCCGTAATGCCTAAATACAGTAAATTATTAAACCGCTATATACTACCTAATAATAATAAATCTAATTTTTATTTCAATTTATTATAATTTTAAATATTCATTTTAATTATTTATTAGTTTATTTTTATAGAAATATTTATTACAAAATAAATTATGAGTGCGACAAATATAATTTAAATAATTTATTTTGAATGAAATAATATATATACGCATATAAAAGAATTAAAAATTTAAAAATTTAAAATTATTATCGAGTAATATATTTTACTTTAATTTTGAATCAAAATGGGTTTTGTAAATATTTTTTAATTAATTTCTATCTTTTTATTAATAGTTTATTAATTTAATTTTTGATCATTATTATAATATCTATCAATAAAATTGTTTATATTGAATTTATATGATATATAATTATTAATATTATTATAAATAAAATAATATATTTACATTTAAAAAAATTTTAAATATTATTATAATTTCAAAGGTTATAACCTATGAAAATGAGAAAAAATTATAAAATTTTTTTTATTATTTTGTTGTTTAAATAAAACCAATAAACCACTATATGCCTAAAAACATAAATCGCTAAATTTTCAAATGACAAAACATCTAAATACTTAAACCATTAAACTGGTATACATTAATAATAAATCATAAATCTCATTTTAATTTTTATTCAGTATAATTTAAAATTTTTATTTTAATTATTTATCAGTTTATTTTTATAGAAATATTAATTACAAAATAAATTATAAGTGAGACTGATATAATTAAAATTAAACTGGTATACCCAAAATAATAATTAATAAATCTCATTTTTTTTCATTATAATTACAAAATAAATTATTTATCACTAATTTTGATTAAAAATAAATTATTTAAATTATATTTGTCGCACTCATAATTTTTTTGTAATAAATAATTCTATTAAAATAAACTTATAAATAATTAAAATGAATATTTAATATAATAATAAATTGAAATAAAAATTTGATTTCTTAATTATTAAGTAGTATATAGTAGCTTAATGGTTTATGTATTTAGGCATTACGGGCCTTAGGAGTTTACTGATTTTACTGTGTATGCATTTAGTGGTTTATATATTTTATTTAAAAATTAAAATAACAAAATATTTATTTTTATTATTTTTTGATATTTTCAAAGGTTATAACCTTTGAAAATATATTAATTTTTAAATTTTTTTCAAAAGTGAATTCAATATTTAGTTATAATAATCATTATATTTATATATCATATAAATTCAATATAAACAATATTATTGATAAATATTTTAAAAATGATCAAAAAATAAATTAATAATCTATTATTAATAAGTTAGATATCAATTACAATATAATAAAAAAACCTAAAATGATTCAGAAGAAATCAAAATATATTACTATAATAATTTGTTGTTTTGAAATTTTTTTTCTTTTAAAAAGTTTATATATATTTTTTTGATGAAAATTAATTAATATAAATTATATTTGACTAACTCATAATTTATTTCTTAATTAATAATTATATAAAAATAAACAAATAAATAATTAAAATGAATATTTAAAATTATAATGAAAAAAATAATATTGAGATTTATTCTTTATTATTTTGGGTATACCAGTCTAATTTAAATTAGATCTGTCTCACAAATAATTTATTTTGTAATTAATATTTCTATAAAAATAAACTTATAAATAATTAAAATAAAAATTTAAAATTATACTGAATAAACATTAAAATAATATTTATGAATTATTATTAATGTATATCAGTTTAATATTTTAAGTATTTAGTGGTTTATAGGTTTTATTTAAACAATGAAATAACAAATAAATTATTTTTGATATTTTTTCACATTTTCAAAGGTTATAACCTTTGAAAATATAATAATTTTAAAATTTTTAAAAAATGTGAATACAATATTTAGTAATAATAATCATTATAATTATATATTATATAAACTAAACATAAACAATTTTATTGATAGATATGATATCAATTATCAAAAAATAAATTAATATACTATTATTAATATGATAGATAAAAATTAAAATATAATTGCAAAACCTAAAAATATTCAAAATCCAAGTAAAATTTATTACAAAATAATAATTTTTTTTAGTTTTTGCTTATTTTTATAAGCTTATATTTTTTTTTGATGAAAAATAATTTATTTAAATTATATTTGTATCACTCATAATTTATTTTGTAATTAGTATTTTAATAAATTATTTAAATTATATTTAAGGTTTACGAGTTTAAAGGTTTATGTATTTAGGGGCTTCGGGGTTTATGAGTTTAGAGATTTATGTATTTAGGCATTTAGTGGTTTATAAGTTTTATTTAAACAATGATATACCAAAATATTTATATTTGTTATTTTATCTCATTTTTGAAGGTTATAAACTTTGAAAATATTACAATTTTTAAATTTTTTTATAAGTGAATACTATATTTAGTTATGATAATCTTCATAATTATATATCATGTAAATTCAATATAAACAATTATATTTAAATATATTATATTAATGATCAAAAAATAAATTAATAAACTATTATTAATAAGATAGATATTAATTTAAATATATTTGCAATACATAAATTTATTAAAAATCAAAGTAAAATATATTATAAAATAATACTTTCTTTGATGTTTTGCTTCTTTTTATAAGTTTATATTTTTTTTATTAAAAGTAAATTATTTAAATTATATTTGTCTTCCTCATAATTTATTTATAATTTATAATTCTATAAAAATAAACTAATAAATACTTAAATTGAATATTTAAACTTATAATGAATACAAATAAAATAGAGATTTATTATTTATTATTCTTGATATACTATTTTAATGGTTTAAGTATTTAGGTGTTTTGGGGTTTAGTGACTTAAGTGTTCAGGCCTTTAGTTATTTATAGTTTTTATTTAAAGAATGAAAAAATAAAAAATATAATTTTTTGATTTTTATTAATTTTTGAAGGTTATAATCTTTGAAATTATAATAATATTTAATTTTTTTTAAATGTGAATATAATATTCAGTAATAATAATTTTAATAATTATATATAATGTAAACTCAATATAAATAATTTTATTAATAGATATTATAATAATTATCAATAAAAAAATAATAAACTTTTATTAATAATAATGATATAAATTAAAATATAATTGCAAAATCTAAAATGATTCAAAATAAAAATAAAATATATTACTAAATAATAAATTTTTGTTTTTAAAATTTTGCCTCTTTTTATCAGGATATATTTTTTTTATGAAAAATAAATTATTTAAATTAGATCTAGTCTCACTAATAATTTATTTTATAATTAATATTACTATAAAAATAAACTGATAAATAATTAAAATAAAAATTTAAAATTATACTTAATAAAAATTAAATTGAGATTTATGATTTTTTATTAATGTACACCTGTTTAATAGTTTAAATATTTAAAGGTTTTGTCATTTAGGAGTTTAGCAATTTATGTTTTTAGGCATTTGGTGGTTTATAGGTTTTATTTATGTGAATACAATATTTAGTTATAATAATAATATTTATAATTTTTTGAAATGTGAATACAATATTTAGTTATAATAATATTAATAATTATATATCATATAAATTCAATATAAACTATTTTATTGATAGATAATATAATAATGATCAAAATTTAAATTAATAAACTATTAATAAAGAGATTGATATTTATTATAAAATATTTACAAAACCCAAATTGATTCAAAATTAAAGTAAAATATATTACTGGATAATAATTTTTAATTTTTAAATTTTTACTTCTTTTATAAGCATATATTTTTTTGATTAAAAATAAATTAATTAAAATATATATGTCGCTCTTATAATTTAATTTGTAATAAATATTTCTATAAAAATAAACTAATAAATAATTAAAATGAATATTTTAAATTATAATTAATAGAAAAAAATTAGATTTATTAATTATTAAGTAGTATATAGCAGTTTAATGGTTTATGTATTTAGGCATTATGAGGCTTAGAAGTTTACTGATTTAACTGTGTATGCATTTAGTGGTTTATAGGTTTTATTAAATAAATAAAATAATAAAAAATTTATTTTTATTATTTTTTGATATTTTCAATGGTTATAACCTTTGAAAATATAATAATTTTTAAATTTTTTTAAATCTGAATACAATATTTAGTTATAATAATCATTATATTTATATATCATATAAATTCAATAAAAACAAATTTAGTGATTAATATTCTAATAATGATCAAAAAATAAATTAATAATCTATTATTAATAAGATAGATATCAATTAAAAAAAAGATAGATATCAATTAAAATATAATTATAAAAACTAAAATGATTCAGAAGCAAAGCAAAATATATTACTATATAATAATTTTTGTTTAGTAATCTTTTTTTCTTTTAAAAAGTTTATCTATAATTTTTTGATAAAAAATAATATATGAAAATTATATTTGTCTAACTCAATTTATTATTTAATTGAAATTTATATATAAATAAACAAATAAATATTTAAAATTATAATGAAAAAAAATAAGATTTATTATTTATTATTTATGGATACCGGTTTAATTTAAATTAGATCTGTCTCACTAATAATTTATTTTGTAATTAATATTTATATAAAAATAAACTGATAAATAATTAAAATAAAAATTTAAAATTATACTGAATAAAAATTAAATTGAGATTTTAGATTTATAATTAATGTATACCAGTTTAATGGTTTAAGTATTTAGAGGTTTTGTCGTTAGGAGTTTAGCAATTTATGTTTTTAGGCTTTTAGTGGTTTATACGTTTTATATAAAAAAATAAAATAACAAAAAAATTTTTATAATTTGTTATCATTTTCATAGGTTATAACCTTTCAAAATTAAAATAACAAAATATTTGTTTTTATTATTTTTTATATTTTCAAAGGTTATAACCTTTGAAAATATAATAATTTTTAAATTTTTTTCAAATGTGAATTCAATATTTAGTTATACTAATCATTATATTTATATATCATATAAATTCAATATAAACAATATTATTGATAAATATTCTAAAAATGATCAAAAAATAAATTAATAATCTATTATTTATAAGATAGATATCAATTAAAATATAATAAAAAACCTAAAATGATTCAGAAGCAAAGTAAAATATATTAATATATAATAATTTGTTGTTTTAAAATTTTGTTTTCTTAAAAAAAGTTTATCTAAAATTTTTTGATGTAAAATAATATATATAAATTATATTTGTCTAACTCAATTTATTTTGTAATTAATATTTATATATAAATAAACAAATAAATATTTAAAATGAATATTTAAAATTATAATGAAAAAAAAATTATTATTTATTATTTATTATTTAGGGATACCGGTTTAATTTAAATTAGATCCGTCTCACTAATAATTTATTTTGTAATTAATATTTCGATAAAAATAAATTGATAAATAATTAAAATAAAAATTTAAAATTATACTGAATAAAAATTAAAATGAGATTTAATATTTATTATTAATGTATACTAGTTTAATGGTTTAAGTATTTACAGGTTTTGTCGTTAAAAGTTTAGCGATTTATGTTTTTAGGCTTTTAGTGGTTTATAGGTTTTATATAAAAAAATAAAATAACAAAAAATATTTCTATAATTTGTTATTATTTTCATAGGTTATAACCTTTCAAAATATAATAATATTTGCAATTTTTTGAAATGTGAATACAATATTTAGTTATAATAATATTAATAATTATATATCATATAAATTCAATATAAACAATTTTATTGATAGATAATATAAAAATGATCAAAAATAAAATTAATAAACTATTAATAAAAAGATAGATATTAACTAAAAAATATTTACAAAACCCAAACTGATTCAAAATTAAACTAAAATATATTACTGGTTAATAATTTTTAATTTTAAAATTTTTACTTCTTTTATAAGCGTATATTTTTTTTATTAAAAACAAATAATTAAATTATATTTGTCGCACTCATACTTTATTTGTAATAAATATTTCTATAAAAATAAACTAATAAATAATTAAAATGAATATTTAAAATCATAATAAATAGAAATAAAAATTAGATTTATTAACTATTAAGTAGTTTATAGAAGTTTAATGGTATATGTTGGGGAATTGCGCTTCCACGGTAGTGAGATTAAGAAATAAAAACAATAGAAACACAGAAAACAAGCAATATATATCCCAATCCAGCAAGCATCCATGACAGAATCAAAAAAACAAGAAATCAACACCGAAAATAACGTGGTTCGTTAGTCGCTCAGTACAACAAGCTACATCCACCAGAAAATGCTTATACGTTACAGATTAAAACCAAAATAGAAATGACTTACAGTATGCAGCTCACAGAGTAGTAGCGAAAAATTGCACAGAGAGAAGAGAGAGATGATGAACAGTTCCACGGGTCAAAAACAGTCACCCAAAAATAAAATTACAAATCATTTTATATTAAAACAACATGTCGATTCATTTAACCGCAGTGGGTCGGCTCATGGAACGGGACCTCCATTATTGTGCTACTGTTGCATTTCTGGCCTTTTAATATTTTTTTTCCCGCACTTACATGAAAATATTAAAATAGAAAAAACATTTTGTTATACAAACAGATTATTAAATAAAAACAAATTACATATACAACTAGTATATGGATTTAGGCATTACGGGTTTAGGAGTTTACTGATTTAACTATGTATCCATTTAGTGGTTTATAGCTTTTATTTAAATAATAAAATAAAAAAAAATTATTTTTATTATTTTTTATATTTTCAAAGGTTACCTTTGAAAATATATTAATTTTTATATTTTTTCAAAAAGTGAATAAAAAATTTATTTATAATAATCATAATAATTATATATCATATAAATTCAATATAAATAATTTTATTGAAATATTTTCTAATAATTATCAAAAAATAAATTAAAAATTTATTATGAATAAGATTGATATTACTTAAAATATAATATCAAAACCTAAAATGATTCAAAAGCAAAGCAAAATATATTAACTTAATGATAATTATTTGTTTTTAAATTTTTATTTTTTTTATAAGCTTATATATTTTTTGATGAAAAATAATTTTTATAAATTATATTTTTAACTCATAATTTTATTTTATAATTAATATATATATATATATAACTAAAGAATCAAAATAAATTTCTAAATTATAATGAAAACAAATAAAAATGAGATTTATTAATTATTATTTAGGGTATACTAGTTTAAAGGATTATCTATATAGGGGTATCAAGAATTTGTAGTTTAGTGATTTAAGTGTTTTGGCATTTAGTGGTTAATAGGTTTTATTTAACAATAAAATAACATAAAAAAATATTTTTTTTGTTTTTTCACATGTTAAAAGTTTATAACTTTAAAAATATAATAATTTTAAAATTTTTTTCAAAAGTGAATATAATATTTAGTTATAATAATTATTAAATATATATCATATAAATTCAATATAAACATTTTTATTGATAAATATTATAATAATGATAGAAAAAATATTTAATAAACCATTATTAATAAGTTAGATATCAAATAAAATATAATTACAAAACCTAAAATGATTCACAAACAAAGCAAAATATATTACTATATAATAATTTTTTGTTTTTAGTTTTTTTCTTCTCTTAATTAGTTTATCTATATTTTTTGTTGAAAAATAATTTATATAAATTATATTTGAATAACTTATACTTTATTTTGTAATTAATATTTATATAAAAATAAACAAATAAATAATTAAAATGAATATTTAAAATTATAATAAAAAAATGAGATTTATTATTTATTATTTAGTGTATACTAGTTTAATTTAAATTATATCTGTCTCACAAATAATTTTTTTTGTAATTAATATTTCTATAAAAATAAACTGATAAATAATTAAAATAAAAATTTAAAATTATACTTAATAAAAATAACATTAAGATTAATGATTTATTATTAATGTATACCAATTTAATGGTTTAAGTATTTAAAGGTTTTGTCGTTTAGGAGTTTAGCAATTTATGTTTTTAGGCATTTAGTGGTTTAAAGTCTTTATTTAAATAATGAAATAACAAAAAATTTATTTTTGATATTTTTTCAAATTTTCTAAGGTTATAACATATGAAAATACAATAATTTTAAAATTTTTTAAGAATGTTTATACAATATTTAGTAATAATAATTATTATAACTATATATAATATCATCTAAATATAAACAATTTTATTGATAGATATTATATTAATTATAAAAAAATAAATTAATAAACTATTATTAATATGATAGATATAAATTAAAATATAATTAAAAAACCTAAAATGATTCAAAATCAAAGTAAAATTTATTATTAAATCATAATTTATTAAATGTTTTTGCATCATTTTATAACTTATATATTTTTTTGATGAAAAATATATTATTTAAATTATATTTGTATCACTCATAATTTATTTTGTAATTAATATTTATATAAATTATTTAAATTATATTTAAGGTTTATGAGTTTAAAGGTTTAAGTATTTACGGGCTTCAGGGATTAGGAGTTTAGAGATTTATGTACTTTAGGCATTTAATGGTTTATAAGTTTTATTTAAACAATTATATAACAAAAAATTTATTTTTGTTATTTTTTATCATTTTTGAAGGTTATTACCTTTGAAAATATTGCAATTTTTAAATTTTTTTTATATGTGAATATGATATTTAGTTATGATAATCTTAATAATTATATATCATGTAAATTCAATATAAACAATTATATTGATAGATATTATATTAAAGATCTATAAATATATTAATAAACTATTATTAAAAAGAAAGATATTATTTAAAATATATTTGCAAAACGTTAATTTATTGAAAATCAAAATAAAATATATTACTAAATAATAATTTTTTTGATGTTTTGATTCTTTTTATAAGTTTATATTTTTTTTATTAAAAGTAAATTATTTAAATTATATTTGTCTTCCTCATAATTTATTTTTTAATTATAATTCTATAAAAATAAACTAATAAATAATTAAAATGAATATTTAAAACTATAATGAATGCAAATAAAATAGAGATTTATTATTTATTATTCAGGATATACTAGTTTAATGGTTTATGTATTTAGGTGTTTTGGGGTTTAGTGATTTAAGTGTTTATGCCTTTAGTGATTTATAGTTTTTATTTAAAGAATGAAAAACTAAAAAAGTTAATTATTTGATTTTTTTTTAATTTTTGAAGATTGTAACCTTTGAAATTATAATAATTTTTTATTTTTTTTAATGTGAATATAATATTCACTAATAATAATCTTAATAATTATATATAATGTAAACTCAATATAAAAAATTTTATTAATAGATATTATAATAATGATCTATAAAAAATTAATAAACTATTATTAATAATAATGATATAAATTAAAATATAATTGCAAAATCTAATATAATTCAAAATAAAAATAAAATATATTACTAAATAATAAATTTTTGTTTTTAAAATTTTGCTTTTTTTATAAGGATGTATATTTTTTTTGATGAAAAATAAATTATTTAAATTAGATCTGACTCACTAATAATTTATTTTGTAATTAATATTTCTATAAAAATAAACTTATAAATAATTAAAATAAAAATTTAAAATTATAAATAATAAAAATTAAATTGAGATTTATGATTTTTTATTAATGTACACCTGTTTACTGGTTTAAGTATTTAGAGGTTTTGTCTTTAGGAGTTTAGCAATTTATGTTTTTAGGCATTTAGTGGTTTATAGGTTTTATTTAAATAATAAAATAACAAAAAAAAATTTGTAATTTTTTCTCATTTTCATAGGTTATAACCTTTGAAAATATAATAATATTTAAAATTTTTTGAAATGTGAATACAATATTTAGTTATTTTAATATTAATAATTATATCTCATATAAATACAATATAAACAATTTTATTGATATATAATATAATAATGATCAATAATTAAATTAATAAACTATTAATAATAAGATAGATATTAATTAAAAAATATTTCTGATACCCAAATCGATTCAAGATTAAACTAAAATATAATACTGAATAATAATTTTTAATTTTTAAATTTACTTTTTTAATAAGCGACTATATTTTTTGATTTAAAATAAATTATTTAAATTATATTTGTCGCACTCATAATTTATTTTGGAATAAATATTTTATAAAAATAAACTAATAAATATTAAAATAAATATTCAAAATTATAATAAATAAAATAAAAATTAGATTTATTAATTATTAAATAGTATATAGCGGTTTAATAGTTTATGTATTTAAAAGTTTACTGATTTAACTATATATGCATTTGGTGATTTATATGTTTTATCTAAAATATCAAATAACAAAATATTTATTTTTGTTATTTTTTGATATTTTTAAAAGTTATAACCTTTGAAAATATAATAATTTTAAAACTTTTTTCAAAAGCGAATACAATATTTAGTTATAATAATTATTAAAATTATATATCATATAAATTCAATATAAACATTTTTATTGATAAATATTCTAATAATGATCAAAAAATAAATTAATAATCTATTATTAATAAGTTAGATATTAATTAAAATGTAATTACAAAACCTAAAATGATTCAGAAACAAAGCAAAATATATTACTATATAATATTTTTTGTTTTTAATTTTTTTCTTCTTTTATTAAGTTTATAATATTTTTTTTTGAAAAATAATTTATATAAATTATTTTAGCATAACTTATAATTTATTTTGTAATTAATATTTATATAAAAATAAGCAAATAAATAATTAAAATGAATATTTAAAATTATAATGAAAAAAATAAAAATGAGATTTATTATTTATTATTTATGATATACATGTTTAAAAAATATATCTATTTAGGATTTTCGATATTTAGAAGTTATTGATTTAAGTATTTAGGCATTTAATGGTTATAGGTTTTATTCAAATAATGAAATAACAAAAAATTTATTTTTTATATTTTTTCAAATTTTCAAAGGTTATAACATTTGAAAATACAATAATTTTAAAATTTTTTAAAATTGTTTATACAATATTTAGTAATAATTATTATTATAACTATATATAATATCATCTAAATATAAACAATTTTATTCATAGATATTATATCAATTATCAAAAAATAAATTAATAAACAATTATTAATATGATATATCTAAATTAAAATATAATTAAAAAACCTAAAATGATTCAAAATTAAAATAAAATTTATTACTAAATAATAATTTTTATAGTTTTTGCATCATTTTATAAGCTTATATGTTTTTTTGATGAAAAATATATTATTTAAATTATATTTGTATCACTCATAATTTATTTTGTAATTAATATTTCTATAAATTATTTAAATTATATTTAAGTTTATGAGTTTAAAGTTTAAGTATTTAGGGGCTTCGGATTTAGGAGTTAAGATATTTATGTATTTAGGTTATAACCTTTGAAAATATAAAAAGTTTAAAATTTTTTTCAAAAGTGAATACAATATTTAGTTATAATAATCATTATATTTATATGTCATATAAATTCAATATAAACATTTTTATTGATAAATATTCAAATAATAATGAAAAAATAACTCAATAATCTATTATTAATAAGATAGATATCAATAAAAATATAATTACAAAACCTAAAATGATTCAGAAGCAAAGCAAAATATATTACTATATAATAATTTTTTGTTTTGAAAATTTTTTTTCATTTAAAAAAAAATTTCTATAATTTTTTGATGAAAAATAATTTACATAAATTATATTTGTGCAACTCAAATAATTTTGTAATTAATATTTATATAAAAATAGACAAATAAATAATTAAAATTAATATTTAAAATTATAATTAAAAATAATGAGATTTATTATTTATTATTTAGGGTATACTAGTCTAATTTAAATTAGATCTGTCTTACTAATAATTTATTTTGTAATTAATATTTCTATAAAAATAAACTAAAAATTAATTAAAATACAAATTAACAATTATACTGAATAAAAATTAAAATGATATTTATGATTTATTATTAATGTATACTAGTTTAATGTTTTAGTATTTAAAGGTTTTGTCTTTTAGGAGTTTAGCGATTTAGGTTTTTAGGCATTTAGTGGTTTATAGGTTTAATTTAATCAATAAAATAACAAAAAAAATTTTGTAATTTTTTCTAATTTTCATAGGTTATAACCTTTGAAAATATAATAATAATTGAAATTTTTTAAAATGTGAATAGAATATTTAGTTATAATAATATTAATAATTATTTTTCATATAAATTCAATTTAAATAATTTTATTGATAGGTATTATAATAATGATCAAAAATTAAATTAATAAATTATTATTAATAAGATAGATATTAATTACAAAATATTTACAAAACTCAAATTGATTCAAAATAAAAGTAAAATATATTACTGGATAATAATTTTTAATTTTTAAATTTTTACTTCTTTTATAAGCATATATATATTTTTTGATTAAAAATAAATTATTTAAATTATATTTGTCGCACTCATAATTTATTTTATAATAAATATTTCTATAAAAATAAACTAATAAATAATTAAAATGAATATATAAACTATAATAAATAGAAATTAAATTAGATTTATTAATTATTATGTATTATATAGCAGTTTAATGGTTTTTGTAATTAGGTATTACGGGGTTTAGGTGTTTACTGATTTAATTGTGTATGCATTTAGTGGTTTATAAGTTTTATATAAAAAATAAAATAACAAAATATTTATTTTTATTAATTTTTGATATTTTCAAAGGTTATAACATTTGAACATATAATAATTTTTAAATTTTTTTTAAAAGAGAATACAATATTTAGTTATAATAATCAATATATTTATATATCATATTTCAACATAAACAATTTTAATGATAAATATTTTAATAATGATCAAAAAATAAATTAATAATCTATTATTAATAAGATAGATATCAATTAAAATATAATTACAAAACATAAAATGATTCATAAGCAAAGCAAAATATATTACTATATAATAATTTTTTGTTTTGAATTATTTTTTATTTTAAATAGTCTATGTATATTTTATTGATTAAAAATAATTTACATAAATTATATTTGTCTAACTCATAATTTATTTTTAATTAATATTTATATAAAAATAAACAAATAAATAATTAAAAGAAATATTTAAAATTATAATGAAAGAAAATGAGAATTATTATTTATTATTTAGGGTATACCGGTTTAATTTAAATTATATCTGTCTAACTAATAATTTATTTTGTAATTAATATTTCTATAAAAATAAACTGATAAATAATTAAAATAAAAATTTAAAATTATACTGAATAATAATTAAAATGAGATTTTTGATTTATTATTAATGTATACCAATTTACTAGTTTAAGTATTTATAGGTTTTGTCGTATAGGTGTTTAGCGATTCATGTTTTAGGCATTTAGTGGTTTATAGGTTTTATTTAAACAAAAAAATAACAAAGAAAATTTTGTAATTTTTTGACATTTTCATAGGTTATAACCTTTTAAAATATAATAATAATTAACAGTTTTTGAAATGTGAATACAATATTTAGTTATAATAATATTAATAATTATATATCATATAAATTCAATATAAACAATTTTATTGATAGATATTATTATAATGATCAAAAATTAAATTAATAAACTATTAATAATAAGATAGATATTAATTAAAATATGTATTTAGTCATTATGTGCTTTAAAAGTTTACTGTTTTAACTGTGTATGCATTTAGTGGTTTATAGGTTTTATTTAAAAATTAAAATAACAAAATTTTTATTTTAATTATTTTTTTATATTTTCAAAGGTTATAACCTTTGAAAATATAATAATTTTTAAATTTTTTTCAAATGTGAATTTAATATTTAGTTATAATAATCATTATATTTATATATCATCTAAATTCAATATAAACAATATTATTGATAAATATTCTTATAATGATCAAAAAATAAATTAATAATCTATTATTAATAAGATAGATATCAATTAAATTATAATTACAAAACCTATAATGATTCACAAGCAAATAAATTATATTACTATATAATAATTTTTTTTAATACTTTTTTCTTTTAATAAGTTTATCTATATTTTTTTTGATGAAAAATAATTTATATAAATTATATTTGTCTAACTCATAATTTATTTTTTAATTAATATTTATATAACGATAAACAATTAAATAATTAAAATGAATATTTAAAATTATAATGAAAATAAATGAGATTTATTCTTTATTATTTAGGGTATACTAGTTTAATTTAAATTATATCTGTCTCAATAATAATTTATTTTGTAATTAATATTTCAATAAAAATAAACTGATAAATAATTAAAATAAACATATAAAATTATAATGAATAAAAATTAAAATGAGATTTATGAATTATTATTAATGTATACCAGTTTAATATTTTAAGTAGTTAGAGGTTTTGTCATTTAGGACTTTAGCGATTTATGTTTTTAGGCATTTAGTGGTTTATAGGTTTTGTTAAAATAATGAAATAACAAAAAAATTATTTTTGATATTTTTTCACATTTTCAAAGATTATAACCTTTAACAATATAATAATTTTAAAATTTTTTAAAAATGTGAATTCAATATTTAGTAATAATAATCATTATAATTATATATAATATAAACTAAATATAAATAATTTTATTGATAGATATGATATCAATTATCAAAAAATAAATTAATATGTTATTATTATTATGATGGATATAAATTAAAATATAATTGCAAAATCTAAAATTATTCAAAATCCAACTAAAATTTATTACTAAATAATAATTTTTGTTTTTTAGTTTTTGCTTCTTTTTATAAGCTTCTATATTTTTTTGATGAAAAATAAATTATTTAAATTATATTTGTATCACTAATAATTTATTTTGTAATTAATATTTTAATAAATTATTTAAATTATATTTAAGGTTTACGAGTTTAAAGGTTTAAGTATTAAGGGGCTTTTGTGTTTAGTAATTTAGATGTTTAAGTGTTTAGGCATTTAGTGGTATATAAGTTTTATTTAAACAATGATATAGCAAAATATTTATTTTTATTATTTTTTCTAATTTTTGAAGATTATATCTTTTGAAAATATAATAATTTTTAAATTTTTTTCAAATGTAAATATAATATTTATTTATAATAATATTCATAATTATAATTCATTTAAATTCAATTTATATAATTATATTGCTAGATATAATAATTATGATCAAAAAATAAATTAATAAACTATTATTAATAAAATAGTTATTATTTAAAAAGTTTTTGCAAAATCTAAATTTATTCAAAGCAATGTAAAATATATTACTAAATAATAATTTTTTTTAATGTTTTGCTTTTTTTATAAGTTTATATTTTTGTTATTAAAAATAAATTATTTAAATTATATTTGTCTTACTCATATTTATTTTGTAATTTATAATTCTATAATAATAAACTACTAAAAAATTAAAATGAATATTTAAAATTATAATGAATACAAATAAAATAGAGATTTATTATTTATTATTCAGGATATACCGGTTTAATGGTTTAAGTATTTAGGTGTTTTTTGGTTAAAGAGTTTAGTGATTTAATTGTTTAGACCTTTAGTGATTTCTAGTTTTTTTATAACAATGAAAAAAAAAATTCAATTTTTTGATTTTTATTTTTATTTTTGAAGGTTGTAACCTTTGAAATTATAATAAAATTTAATTTTTTTTAAATGTGAATATAATATTTAGTTATAATAATCTTAATAATTATATATAATGTAAACTCAATATAAATAATTTTATTGATAGATATTATAATAATGATCAATAAATAAATTAATAAACTTGTATTTATAAAAATGATATAAATTAAAATATAATTGTAGAATCAAAAATGATTCAAAATTAAAATAAGATATATTATTAAATAATAATTTTTTATTTTTAAAATTATGACTCTTTTTATGAGCATTTTTTTGATGAAAAATAAATTATTTAAATTATATATGTCGCACTAATAATTTATTGATGAAAATGATCAATAAAGATAGATTATTTATTTGTTTATTTATATATAAATATTAATTAAAAAATAAATTGAGTTAGACAAATATAATTGATATATATTATTTTTCATCAAAAAATTATAGATAAACTTTTTGAAAAAAAAATATCTAAACAAAAAATTATTATATAGTAATATATTTTGCTTTGCTTCTGAATCATTTTAGGTTTTATAATTATATTTTAATTGATATCTATCTTTTTTAATTGATATCTATCTTATTAATTATAGATTATTAATTTATTTTTTGATCATTATTAGAATATTTATCAATAAAATTGTTTATATTGAATTAATATGATAAATAAATATAATGATTATTATAACTAAATATTGAATTCACTTTTGAAAAAAATTTTAAAATTATTATATTTACAAAGTTTATAACCTTTGGAAATATGTAAAAATAATAAAAATAAATATTATGTTATTTTATTTTTTTAAATAAATTCTATAAACCACTAAATGCATACACAGTTATATCAGTAAACTCCTAAACCCCGTAATGCCTAAATACATAAACCATTAAACCACTATATAATACTTAATAATTAATAAATTTCATTTTTATTTCAATTTATTATTATTTTTAATATTCATTTTAATTATTTATTAGTTTATTTTTATATAAATTTTTATTAATAAATAAATTATGAGTGCGACACATATAATTTAAAAAATTTATTTTTAATCAAAAAAAATATATACGCTTTTAAAAGAAGTATAAAAGAAGTATTATTAAAAATTAAAAATTATTATCAACTAATATATTTTACTTTAATTTTGAATCAATTTGGGTTTTGTAAATATTTTTTTAATTAATATCTATCTTTTTATAAATAGTTTATTAAATTAATTTTTGATCATTATTATAATATCTATCAATAAAATTGTTTATATTTATTTTATATGATATAGAATTATTAATATTATTATAACTAAATATTGTATTCAAATTTAAAAAAATTTTAAATATTATTAAATTTTCAAAGATTATAACATTTGAAAATGATAAAAAATTACAAATTTTTTTTGTTATTTTATTGTTTAAATAAAACCTATAAATCAATAAATGCCTAAAAAGATAAATCACTAAACTCCTAAATGACAAAACCTCAAAATACTTAAACCAATAAACTGGTATACATTAATAATAAATCATAAATCTCATTTTAATTTTTATTCAGTATAATTTTAACTTTTTATTTTAATTATTTATCAATTTATTTTTATAGCAATATTAATTACAAAATAAATTATTAGTTAGATAGATATAACTTAAATTAAACTGGCATACCCTAAATAATAAATAATAAATCTCATTTTTTTTCATTATAATTTTAAATATTCATTTTAATTATTAATTTTTTATTTTTATATAAATATTAATTAAAGAATAAATTATGAGTTAGACAAATATAATTTATGTAAATTATTTTTAATCAAAAAAATATAGATAAACTTTTTAAAATAAAAAAAATTTCAAAACAAAAAATTATTATATAGTAATATATCTTGCTTTGCTTATGAAA
>JAREIK010001364.1:0-53408 GCA_029783825.1 Sapria himalayana
ACAAATAGATAGAAAGTTAATATAATACAGACAAATGGACATATAGATAGATTGACATATATAGTGATTGATAGACAGACAAATAGAAAGATAAATAGTGAAACAAATAGACTAATAGATAGATAGAGATAGCAAATAGACTAGAATGAAGCGACAGACATATAATATATAGATATAGATAGATAGATATAGATAAATAGATATATAGATTGATAGAAAATAGATCGTTACAAAAGATAAATAGATAGATAGATAGGTAGATATATAGATATACAGATAGATAGATAACTATAGACAAAAAATAGATTATAGATAGATATATAGATTGAATATCTAGATAGATATTTACATAGATAGATAGATAATAAATATATAAATAAACATAAAGAAAGATATTTAGATATCCAATTTGACAAATATACTTATAGGTAGATAGATAGATAGTTACATAAATAAATAATAAATAAATAAATATATATATATATATATAGACAAAAAGATAAATAGATTTAGATAGATACACAGATTGATATATAAATAGATATAGAGATAAACTTAGACACAAATACAAAATGTCAAATAGAAACTAGACACTTAGACAATAGGCTGATAAATAGATACAAAGATAGATAGACAAACATAAGAATACATAACATATAAATAGATAGACATAGACAGCACATAGATATAAAAATATATAGATGAAAAGATAGAATATAGATAGACAAATATAAAGATATACCAATATACATATAGCTAGATAGATAGATATACAAATAGATAGTACTTATAGATAACAATATATAAATAGATATGATAGATGAATAATAAATAGGCATAAAAATAAACATATAGAAAGATAGATATGATATATATAGCTGTATTATATATGATAGATAGATTGATTGACAAATAGATAAATAGATATATAAATGATAGAGATAGACCTATTGATATATAGAGAAATAGACAAAGAGACCATACACACAAAGACCACACAAAAATACTAATAAATAGATACAAATATATAAAGACAAACATAAGAATAGATAGACAAATAGTTAGATAGACACATAGATAAATAGATAGCTATTAAAATAATGAGATACAAGATAGATAGATAGATAGATAGATTGAAAAATAGATAGACAGACAAATATACAAATAGACAGATTGATTGACAGATAGACAGATAGAAGATAAACAGATATAAAGATAGACAGAAAGACTATAGATTAATACATATATAGACTCAAAGATAGTTAGATAGATAGCTAGATATACAGATAGACAAGTAGATAGATAGATAGTGATATAGGTAGAAAGATAGATAGATAAATAGAAAGGTATATATCATATAAAGCTATATAAATAGAAAGATAGACAAGTATATAGAAAGCTATATAGATCGATAGACAAATAGATAGATAGTAAAATAGACATATAGATAGACAGATAAATAGATAATTAGATAGATTGATAGATATACATATGATATGTAGAGATATAGATAGAGAGATCGATATATGGATAGATATATATATATAAATAAATTCAAATATAGATAGAAAATAAATAGAAAGGTATATATAGATTTAGATATATATAAATAATATATAGATAGACTAATTTATAGATAGATAGATAAACAAATAGGTAGATAGACATATATCCAAATATACAAATAAATATATAAAAATATAGACAAATATTAGATAGACCGGTAGCTAGATAGATAGATAGATTGATTGATTGATAAATAAATAAAGAATATATATATATATATAGACATTTAGATATTAAAGAGAGATATTTAGACAAATAGACACATATACACAAACATATGACACATAAAGACAAAACACATAGTCAGATGGAATATTGACAGATAGATTGACAATAGATATATAGATATATATAAATAGACATATAGACAAATAAATAGATAGACAGATAGATAGATAGAAAAGAAAAATAGAGAGATAGATAGATATACAATATAGATACACACATAGATAGATAGATGGAATGAAAGATAATAGAAAGATGTATTAAAAGATTTATAAATAGATTGATTGATAGATAACTAAATATATACCTAGATAGATTGATAGATAGAAAGATATATAGATAGATATATTGATGGATTGATAAATAATATATAAATAAATAATATATAATATATATCACATATATAACACACCACACACACACACAAATAGATAGATACTCTGATAGATAGAAAAATAGACAAATAATTAGATAAATAAATAGACAGATATACCAATAGCTAGATTGGTAGATATACACATATAGATAGAAATATATAGATAGACATATATAGATCTATAGACATGTAGAGAGATAGATAGATTACCACATAGATCGATTGATAGATAGATAAATAGATAGACAGATAGATAAATAAACAAATAAGTAGATAGGCATATAGGTAGATAGTTAGATAAATAAATAGACATATAGACAAATAGATGGATAGTCAGATAGATGGATATACAAATAGATTGATGAATAGATATGCAAAAAGACAGATAGACAGATATACAGATAAACAAATAGATTGATAAACAATTAGACAAATTGATAGATACTAATAAATAGTAGCCATATAGAAAATTAGATAGATAGATAGACAAATAGGCATATTGATTATTAATAGATAGGTATAAAAATAGATAGACTAATTGACTGATAAAAGAAAGACAATTAGATAGTTAGAGAGAGAGAGAGATAGATAGATAAATAGAAAGATCGAGATAGGTAGGTAGATAGATAGATAGAATGACAAAAGGCATATAAACGGATAGATAAATTAATAGATTAATAGAGAGATTGATGGATAGATACACAAATATATATATATATATAGATAGACATATAGATAGAAAGATAGATACACAAATATATAGATAGGAATATAGATAGATCACATATACACACAAACAGATAGATTATAGATATTTAAACAAATAAAGATAGAAAACATAGACAAATAAAGAGATTGATAAATAGATACATTAATAAAATAGTTCAAAGATAGACATATAGATAAATAGATAAAAGATTGATAGATACATAGTTAGATAATTATAAAATTATATAAAAGACATATAAACAAGAGATAGATAGATAGATAGATTTATAGTTTATATAGATATAAAGATATATAGATGGAAAGAAAGATAGATAGAATAATAGATATATAGATAGATGGATAGAGAGGTAGACACATAGAAAGAAAGATAGATATATAGAAAAATTGTTAGCAGATCAATAGATAGGTAGGTAGATAGATAGATAGACAGATTAACAATAGATAGAGAGATTAATAATAGATAGACAGATTGATAATATAGAGAAATACACAGAGATTGATAGACAAATATATAGACACATATAAAGATAGATAGTGAGACATATAGACAAATAGATAGATAGATAGATAGAGATAGATAGATATAAAGATAGATATATAGAAAGATAGATATATATATATCACTACTAGAAAATATCGATTTAGCTAGGGAATTTTATCTAGGAAATTTTAGCTAGTGACCAATCCTTAGCTAATTTACAACGGATTAGCTAGGGAAAAGCAAGGGAATGATGTTTTTTTGAAAAAAATAGCAACAGATTAGCGAGTGAAAATTTTTCGAAAATTCCACTAAAGAAAAGCGGGGGATTTAGTGACGGATTTAGGGATACATTAGCGACAGAAAATTTTGTATATTCTTCTAAAGAAAAGTGGGATTTTAGTGATGTATTTAGCGACTGATTAGCGAAAATTTTCAAATTCCTAAAGAAAAGTAGGGATTTTAGTAATGGATTAGCAACTAAAAATTTTCATAACTTGCTCAAGAAAGCGGAGATTTTAGCGACGGAAATTACGATAGAATATTTCTAGCTAATAAAAGCCTAAATTATTGATGGATTTAGCGACAGATTTTCCTTAGCCAATTTTTAGTTATGGATTTAGTGACTGAATTTCCATTGCTAATAAATCATTCATTTAGTGACTGATTTAGAGATAGATTTTCCCTTCTAATAAAATCCTTGATTTAGTGATGGATTTAGTGGCGGATTTTCCCTTGCTAATAAAATACATGATTTAGCAATAGATTTAGTGACGGACTTTCTCTTGCTAATAAAATCTTTAATTTAGTGATGGATTTTCTATTGTTAATAAAATTAGTAATTTAGCTAT
This sequence comes from Sapria himalayana, assembly GCA_029783825.1. Lineage (NCBI taxonomy): Eukaryota > Viridiplantae > Streptophyta > Magnoliopsida > Malpighiales > Rafflesiaceae > Sapria > Sapria himalayana. Next base: position 4,226 of record JAREIK010001364.1, read on the forward strand.
GGATTTAGCAACGGATTTTCCCTAGATAATAAAATCTATATTTTAGCTACGGATTTAGTGAGTGAATATTCCTAACTAATAAAATCCATATATTAGTGACGGATTTAGTGATAAAATTTCGTAGAAAATAAAATCCTTAATTTTGTTACGGATTTAGGGATAAAATTTCCTAGCTAATAAAATTTGTAATTTAGCGACGGATTTTCTCGAGCTAATAAAATCTATAATATAGCGGCAAATTTTCTCTAGCTTATAAAATCCATAATTTAGCTATTGATTTAGCGATGGTATTTTTCTAGCCAATATTTAATTATATAAATTTTTTATTTTTATTTGTTTTAATATTTTATTTATTTTTGTTTATTAAATTTATGTTATTGATTTATAAATGAGCAATCTTGAAACACATTCTACTCATAAATTCAAAAAATGATATTATAAATAATTAATTTAAAATATATAAAAATACAAAAAAATTATATTAATAAGGACTAAAATAACTATTTTTATGATGTATTAATTTTTTATGATGTATTAATTTTTTTGATGTATTAATTTTTGTTTATGTATTTTATTTTGTTTATTAAATCTATGTTATTGATCTATAAATGAGCAATCCTTGAAACACACATTCTACTCATAAATTCAAAAAATGATATTATAAATAATTAATTTAAAATATATAAAAATACAAAAAAATTATATTAATAAGGACTAAAATAACTATTTTTATGATGTATTAATTTTTAAAAAATTATACAAAATTTTTTAAATTTTTAATTAATAAACTAAATAATTTAAATTAAGTAACATTAAATAATTAATTCAATAAGTAATAATTTTTTCAATTATTTAAAATTTAAATTAACTATATTAAAATTTCTACTAATTTAAGGCAAAAGATATTTTTTTATTGTTTATATATTTATTGTTTAATTAATATTATAATAAAAAATTGTAAGGTATTTGTTTTTCATTTGTACCTTGTACACATACATTAATTTTGTTGACAAAATTTGATAGTAAATAAAAATAATGAGTATTTTTGTATTATATATATATATATATATATATTGTTTATTTAATATTTAATAATTAAAAATATAATATTATCCTAAAATATTCATTCTCTCTCTCGACTTGACGCATCTCTAACAGAACCAAATTCCTCATCATTCCGCCATTATCTCTCGATGCTGATTCAACTAAAATAATTCGAGTTTAAGTTTTAAGTTGTGATTGATTTGAGGCACGTTCATCGATTATCTTGGATTGCTTAATTGAAGAGTAAGCATTTTTATTCTATTTTTTGTTCTGAATTTCTTCTTTAATCACCATATGGTATGCTTGGATTTCGTATATAAACTTATTCGTATAAATGCTTCATGCACCTGTGATATAATGTGTTGCATTGTGTGGATTTTGATGGTGATCGTATCCAAAAACAATATATAAATAGTATATATACTTAGGTTTGACGACTTGGTATCTACAAAAATAGTATACATCAATATGCATGTGTATTTTATATAACTAGTATACATACTTTGCTATGATGACTTGATATCTACAAAAATAGTACATCAATATGCATGTGTATTTTATACATAACTAGTATACTACTTAGGTATGCCGACTTGATATATACAAAAAATATTCAAAAATGAGTAATGATTGAATTCAAAAATAAAATAAAATATAAAATAAAATATATAAAATAAATAAAATGAATAAAATAAATACAATAATAATTTAGCATTTCAAATTAAATTAAATTGATTATACTCGATTGAACCAGTTTGAACTATTATACCAACTTCTAGAAAACTCAATAATATTCACACATGTAATTGAAAATAATTGAGCAAGAGTTTCTCAATTCACTTTGAAATGTTCTCATGATATGTGTTGTGTGCTAGGAACCCAGACCACTTTTATTTATAGGCAAGATTCCAAGTTTTTTAATTTTTGATGCAATATTTAGTAAACAACACATATCTTTCACATGTCAAGTCAATCCTTGGCAGGTATACATCATCATATAACAAGCACACTTTCAAGCACTTGGATTAATGTGCACGAGAACATATAGCACATAATCAATACTTATCACTCATGAAGCCAAGACATGGAAATCATATATACTAACATATGATATTCATGCAAGTAAGAATGTGATAAGCTTGTAAGTCAACATATGATATAAAAATAATTATTCTTATTAATTTTTTCATACTTTATTGTAATTTTTCTACATGATTCATTTATATTCTTATGGTTGCACTTATCTTTAACAAAGATTATCATGGTGTGTGGGTGTGTGTGTGTAAAGATTTATATTTACCATGTATATAACATTTGTAAATTAAATTTATCTCAAAATTATCTCAAACATAATAACTTCATATTTATGTTTCTTGAAATAAAACACTTATATTTCTAATAATTTCAATATTCATTCAATAGATATCTCATAGTGTGTGATTCCTTGTGATCTCTCTTGTGTTAGTGATGAGTGGACTTGTTGAATCAAGTTTAGTAATATTAAAATAATGATTTCATACAAATATAATAAGATCAACATATAGTAATGTGTCATGGACACTCAAGCTAAGATAGTATAAAATATATGAACCAAACTTTTTTGTACATAATTACTATCAAGAATAATATTTTAAAAACAAATAGCATGGTAATGATAATCTGAACCAACAACATGGTAGACTGATCGGCAAAAAGTATAATATTTTAAATCTATAATATTTTTGATTTAGATTGAGGATATAAAACTATTAAAAATATTTAGACATTTTTAATGTTTATAATCCCACAATGTCATGCAACCCAATATTTTTTTCTACCAAAAAATATTTTCAACTTCAATTTATGATTTTAGCTATAACAATGTAGTTTATTATTGCTCTAACAATTCAACTTCTACCAAATTAATATTAACTATAATTTAAACCATTAACAACTATAGATTATGAAGAGTTTGGGTATCTATGTAACGTTGATGAATTTCATGCCATAGAAGAGTACTCTTTACAACAACATTCGTTAGGACACCCTTTATCCTGCCGTGTTAATAATATCATCTTTTAACACACGGTAATTTACAGTGCTGCAATATGTTTATTTTAAACAATTTTAAAAACTAATAAATAAGTGTAGTAATTGTTAGTTGAACATTGTAGTAATTTGTTGAGTACCATAACTATTAGTTGTAACCTACTAGCTTGAATCTAAGTTTCATGTTTCACAAAATTTGTGGCAGATGTATCTTGCAATACGTAATAAAGAATATAAAAAAATATGAGAAGTATTATGGAAATGTATGTATCATTAATGAACATTAATTTATACTACTAGCGAATATATATGAGTACTCTTTATAGTTAATATGATATAAACATATTTACAAATTATTTTTAGTCTAGAACATATATTATTAAATATTATCATATCTTAATAAAATAAATATAAATTAATATAATTTGAAGAACATCAATACAATATATTAAAAAAATTGTAACATATCATAAAAATACAGCAAAATGAATTATGAAGAACATTAATAAGTTGTAATATAATAATAAAAATTTCATAACTATTGAGAATTATATTGTATTTTTATATTTTTTATCTTGAGATACTAGGATGAGATGATTCATAAATATAATTTTTTTATAACTATATATATTATATGTATACTAACATATACTAAACATAATTTTATATTATTAATGTATAACCTATATTTAAATATATAATTAACAACATATATTTAATATACATTTTTATATATTAGTATAAAAAATGTATTTTAGTATATCCATACCTATACATAACTATATGTATAAATATATGAAATTATATGAACAAATATATATACAAACATGTATAAATATAAGTTTAACTATACGTGTAACTATATGTATAATCACATGTAACTATATTTATAATTACATGTATAATAACATACAACATCATATTTAATTATATATGTATATCTATATATAAATATTTGTAAAACTAAATAAAACTTAATATTTAAATATAATTATATTTTTAACTATTTATACATATATGTAAATCATTATATTTGTTTATAACATTGTATATTTATGTATAAATAATTTTAACTACTCATGAATATATATATTAAAACTAAATGTTTAACGATATATAATTTTTATACTATATATATTATATGTATACTAACATATAACTATAAATAATTCTATCTTACTATATGTATATCTATAAAAACTTTATATATACTATATTTAAATATATAATTAATAACATTTATTTAATATACATTTTTATATATTAGTATAAAATATATTTTAGTATATCCATACCTATGCATAACTAATGTATAAATATTTGAAATTATATGAACAAATATATATACATACATGTATAAATATAAGTTTAACTATATGTAACTATATGTATAATCACATGTAACTATATTTATAATTACATGTATAATAACATACAACGTCATATTTAATTATGTGTATAACTATATATAAATATTTGTAAAAGTCAATAAAACATTATATAATTAAATATAACTATAATTTTAACTATGTATACATATATGTATACATATATGTAAATATTATATTTGTTTATAACATTGTATATATTTATGTATAACTAAATTTAACTTCTCGTATGAATATATATATATATATATATAACTATATAACTAAATGTTTAATGATATAACTTCTCGTATGAATATATTTAGTTATAATTTTTTATAACTAAATGTTTAATTATATGTATACTAACATATAACTATAAAATTCTATCTTACTATATGTATAACTATAAAAACTTTACATAACTATATTTAAATATATAATTAACAACATATATTTAATATACTTTTTTATATATTAGTATAAAATATATTTTAGTATATCCATACCTATACATAATTATTTATAAATATATGTAATTATACGAACAAATATATATACATACATGTATAAATATTAGTTTAACTAAGCGTGTGAGTATATGTATAATCACATGTAACTATATTTATAATTATATGTATAATAACATACAACATCATATTTAATTATATGTGTATAACTATATATAAATATTTGTAAAAGTAAATAAAACATTATATAATTAAATATAACTATATTTTTAACTATTTATACATATATGTATACACATATGTAAATAATGTTTGCAACTTTGTATATATTTATGTATAACTAAATATAACAACTCATTGAATATATATATATATATATATAATATATAAAACTAAATGTTTAACGATATATAAGTTTTTATAACTATATTATTATATGTATAATTACATATAACTATACATAATTTTACATGTATAAATATAAGATTAACTATAAGTGTACCTATATTTATAACTACATGTAACAATATTTATAATTATATGTATAAAAACATACAACACAATGTTTAACTATGTGTATAACTATATATAAATATTTTATAACTATGAATAACTCTATATAAATAAATATAACTTTATTTTTAATTATGTATACATATATGTATACAAATATTTAATCTATAATTCATATAACTTTGTATAGATTTATTATATTTACTTAAACTACTAATATGAATATATCTATCTATAAATATATGTTTTAACTATATGTAACATTTATAATTACATTTACTATATATCCTAACATATAATTATATATGAGATTTTAATTTGTTGAACTAATTGAAATTAAATGACATAATATATAATATCAACAATATGTAAGCACGTAGAATGAGTGTCCGTTGATTAGGCTCAATATGGTATAATACAAATAAGGGTCGTACTGTTACCTAATCCCATCACTTGGGCTCAAGCTCAAAGATGAACTATTATAACAAAAGATATAATATTGATACGCTTATATAGAAGAAATTTTATTTTTTTATATAATTTTACATTCTAACACTGCACTCTCAATGTGTCTGTTTCCTCTCCTCTCTAATTCTTCTAGTCACTCTATTCCTCTTTTTCTTTATATGTCACACATTCTCTCTCTCTCTCTCTCTCTCTCTATCCTCTCTCTCTCTCTCTCTCTCTCTCTCCCTCTCTCTCCCTCTCTCCCTCTCTCTCTCTCTCTCTCTCTCCTCTCTCCCTCTCTCTCCCTCTCTCTCTCTCCTCTCTCTCTCTCCCTCTCTCTCTCTCTCTCTCTCCTCTCTCTCTCTCTCTCTCTCTCTCTCTCTCTCTCTCTCTCTCTCTCTCTCTCTCTCTCTCTCTCCCTCTCTCCCTTTCTCTCTTTCCCTCTCTCTCATTCACCAGTTCTCTCTCTCCTCCCTCCTCTCTTCTCCTCTCTCTCTCCCTCCGTCTCCCCATTTCTCTGCCCCTCTCTCTCTCTCTCTCTCCCCTCTCCTCCTTCAAACATTAAATGTCTTTTTTTACTTCCTTTCTTGTGCATTATCATACTTTGCACCCTTTATCTAGTATAATTGTAATATCTATTAATCTTTATCATGCTAAAAATTGCTTTATTATTAATGTAGATTCTGCAAATGCATTGCCTCGATATTCATGAAATTTAATTTTTAAATATTCATCTGTAAGTAATTTTATTTAATTATTTGTATATTTTGAATTAATAGAATGTTTTATTTATAATAATGATTGGGCATTATTTTTTGTAAATAAAATAGGGTAAAATGAGCTTAGATCTTTAGTGGATGTATAGAAGGGTTATTAATGGATTTCTAGAAAAAGAATTTTTGACTAGGCTTGAAACTTTCATCAATTTTGCATTTAGTCAATCGAGATTGATGGATAGTAAAAAAATTAAGTGTCCATGCAATCATCGCAAGTGATTACATGGGTTAGTGGATGTTAGAATATTCTTTTTCGTGATGCAAACATTATCAGATATCATTTGGCCAAATATAGCTTTGTGCCAAATTATTTTGTTTGGATTTATCATGGGGAAAATACAATGGCTCTGAATATTGACCAAAATGAGGGTATGAATCATTTGCTTGTGGTGAAGAATCATCAAACACATATCATAGAATGATCACGGAACCTGCTGGTGCTGGCTTCAATATGGATTACATGGATGAACAGCCTAATCCTGAAGCTCGGAAATTTTAAGAAATGCTTAAAGCTACAGATAAAGAATTATGCCCTGGTTGTAAAACACATTCACAATTATCACTTGTAGCTCGACTAATGGGCATTAAGTCAGAAAATCATATGTCTGAGCAATTATTTGATTAGGTGAGAGAACTGATAAAGGAGATTGTTTCAGATAATAATTTGATCACTACCAACTTTTACAACACTAAGAAGTTACTACGAGGAATGGGTCTACCAGTAGAAAAAATTGATTATTGTTTAAATAGATGCATGTTATATTGGGGTGATAGTGATTTAATTAGCTGTAAGTTTTGTGACCATCCTCAATTTAGGAAGGTACCTCATTTTGTAGATACGCGACAAAAATTGAAGGTTGTCTTTAAGAAGATGTATTATTTTCCATTAATTCCTCGATTATAGAGACTATATGCATCAAATACTACAAATGAAATGAGGTGGCATTCCGAGCATGAGGTTGAAGAAGAGGTAACATGTCATCCATCTGATTCACCTGCTTGGAATCATTTTAATTATATACATCAAGATTTTGAAGCAGAAAGTCAAAAAGTGAGATTGGGTCTCTACAATGATGGATTTCAGCAATTTGGGCAATCTGGATAATAGGATTCATCATGGCCAGTGATAGTGACGTCTTATAACTTGCCTCCATAGTTGTGTTTGAAGGAGCAATATGTTTTTGTCAATATTGGTTCAAAGGCCAAAAAATTCGAAAGACATGCTGAATGTTTTCTTACAGTCTCTTATTGCAGAGTTAAATCATTTATGAGATGTTGGCGTGAATACCTACGATATCTCAAAGAAGCAAAATTTCATTATGCGGGCAGCCCTTATGTGGATGGTAAGTAACTTTCCTGCATATTCAATGAATCTGGGTGGAGTACTACAAAATGATCCACATGCCCGTATTGCATGAAAAATTCTGATGCATTTACCCTCAAATTTAGTGGTAAATAGTCATGGTTTGATAACCATTATAAGTTTCTAACTACGAATCATCCATTTCGAAGAAATAGAACTTTATTTCGAAAAAAATAAATCTATGATGACAGTGCACCAGTAGTTCATTTAGGAGATGCTATTATTACAGAGATTTATAGTTTGGGTTTAAAGAAGGTAATTGAAAAGGATGCTACTGGAAGTAATGGACCAAAAGGCAAATTATTTGGTCGGAGGAAACGTAGTATATTTTGGGACTTGCCCTGTTGGAAGTCCAATTTAATTCATCATAACTTAGATGTAATGCATATTGAAAAAAAATTTTTGACAATGTTTTCAACACTGTCCTTAATGTAGACGGAAAAATAAAAGACACTTTAACATCAAGACATGAGCTGAATGATTACTATCGGTGTCCTGAATTGAAACTGAATGAGAAAATGAAAATTTTCTAAAGCTTGCTACACACTTGATAAGAAGGCAATGCATATATTCTGTGAATGGGTTAAATATTTTAAATTTTTTGATGGATATGTGTCAAATATGGGTAGATGCGTGGATATGAAGAATCTTAAGTTATTTGGAATGAAAAGTCATGACTGTCATGTATTTATGCAGATATTAATACCAATTGCATTCCGTGAATTACTTCCACTTAGTATTTGGAAGGTCCTTATAGAATTTAGTTTGTTTTTCAAATAGCTAACTGCTACCATAATCAAAATAGATGGCATGGTGAGGTGGAGAATGACATTCCACTTATTATTTGTAAGCTTGAATGGATATTCTCACCAAGTTTTTTTGACTCAATGGAGAATTTGCAAGTCCATTTGACATATGAAGCAAGGATTGCAGGGCCAATGCAATTCAGGTGGATGTATCCTTTTAAGAGATAAATACATATAATTTACTGTGTTTTATGATTTCGTACTTTAAGTAATATTGTAATTTAACCAAATTGAAACTTAACATTGTGGTTGTAGGTATCTTCATAAGTGGAAATTAAATGTTAGAAACAAGGAAAAAGTTGAAGGTTCAATTTACAATGCATATTTAGTAGAAGAAGCATCATCATTTTGTTCTTATTATTTTGAGGATCATGTCAATACAAAGAATAGAAATGTGTCGATAAATTATGAAGGTCATTTGATGGTAAAAGATGATTCTATAGACAAACTATCTATCTTCTAGCACCCTGGAAGAGCATTTGGAAGAGAAATAAAAGATGTATGACAGATGAAGAGTACAAAGCAACCTGGAGCTAAGTTTTACTTAATTGTTATGAGGTTGCACCTACATTGAGTATGTATACACAAAATGATTGCAGGTTTAATCATAGATTAATTTTATCTTTAATAGGAATTAATAAAAATTAATATATATTTTTTCTCTCTTTTTATATTTGTGTAGTATTTATGTTGAGTAGTTAAAATATATATAACTAGCAATTTCCAGCAAAGATGTCAATTATATACTAGAAATTGAATTTGCGAATTGGTTCAAAAATTATGTGAGAATTATTGAGTTTTAAACTTTTTATTTATTTAATTTATTATTATATTTTATTTGTTAATATCAATTTTTTAATTTATGTCATAGGCAATTGATCCTTCAAATGGAGATTCAAATATTTTTTCAGAATCTAAGTAAAGGCTCTTTTAGATGTGACAACCTATCTTGGGTATTTTGTTAATGGATATAAATTTCACACAAACGGGTATGGTTCTTCTAAAATAATATGAATAGTGGTGTATGCATTAAAGGCATAGGATATAGTGCAGGTGAGATTGATTATTATGATCAACTCAAAAAGTTATTGAGTTGGAGTATCCTAGACTCGAAAATAATAGGATTCTATTATTTAAGTGTGAGTGGTTTGATCCTACATGAAATGTGGGCACAAAGATTCATTCGGATTATAAGCTAGTGGATGTTAACCATAAATCTATATATAATCGATATGAGCCATTTATTATGGTAGTTCAAGCCGCTCAAGTATATTATTATACATATCCGAGTTTATCTCGTGATAAGAGTGATTTGTGGGCGATTTGCAAAATCAAAGTACGATCAAAATTAGAAGTACCAACATCGCAAGAAAGAAGTTCATACTTATATATTTCACCAGCATTCTAGAAAGATGACATAAATAATATTGAACCTGTGAATGTAGATGAAGATCCAGAAAATTTATGTGACTCAAATGGTGACATAATAGAAATTAAAGATGATCACTTTCTATATAAAGATAAGTTCGAACTTCTATCGGAATCAGAAAATATCAGAAGATCTATTAGAGGAGGACAGTGATGCCGATAATTAAAATATTATAATTTTATTATAATATTAAACTATAAAAAACTTTTTTCTATAATTTGTTGAAATCTATCGGTGTGTTTTATTATAAAATGCATGCTTGTTCATCATATCTCTATTATTTTTTCTATGTTTTATTTTGTACAGTAAATGATGCCTAAAGGATGTGGCCATGGTGGAGGTGAACGTGGACACAGAAATGAACTAAATTAATCTAGTATGTTACATTATGTTGCAGAATCAGTACCATCTCATAGTCACCATATCCAGACTTCAACATCACAATCACCATCTCCATTTATATCACCATCACCATCATTGAGACCTATACTATCACCTTTATCAGATGTAAGCCCACCACCGATTGTCCATTCTGCACACACTTATGATTTATCTCTATCTTCTACACCACATTTTATATCGATTGTTCCCCCATTTACAATAGCGACGACATCATCAAATGTAGTGCCTTCCTCTATAATCAGTGCAAAGTTAGAAATTGAGATTGTGGATGAGAGGTAAAAGAAATATATAAAAATGACTTGAAAAAAAATTTTGATGTTACTGTTAGTGGTTTTTTTATATTGTTATGATTCGCTTATTTTCTATGTTATATATTTATTTGTATAGTTTTATTTCATCTCACAAGTATTCGACTATAATTGCAAAATCTTTCAAGAAAATGGCTAATTCTTAATCATTCTCTTAGAAGAAAGTTTTAGAATTGGCAAAGGAGTCCTGTTTTAATGATTTTTAGGTAAAAATAACAAAACAAAAGTATTGAAAAATAATAATCAAATTACTTATCTATTATGTTGGTTATTCAAGCAATAAATAATTATGTTCTTGTTATTAATATAAATTCTTTTGTGATTTTTCTATATATAGAATTAGTGCACATGGACACTAAATTTGATAGAACGATAAAGTCATTGTGGGAGATCAAAGCTGCTCAATGATATTCTGATTTTGTCCATAAATTGAAGAATATGAAAGAAAGGCCTGATTTTATATCCGAGGATCTCTAGTCCGAGTGGCTTATGTATTGGGAGGATTCAGATGTCGTGAAAAAATTAGATATTGCCAGTAAAAATCGACGAAGTGAGGTAGCTGGAGTAGGTACAAGAATTTGTTGACACAATAGGAGGGTCAAAGTCGAGTATTGAGCACGCTCAAGATCTCGTACAATTTTAAAATTATAAACATTTATATATTTAGTGGCTGTCCTAATAGTACAATAAATCAAATCTCTGCATGGTTTTATTAATTTTTTAACTTTTTTGATCATTTGTTTTTAATGACTTAATAAAAACAAATTCAGGCTTGAGAATTGGGTCGGGATCAAAATTTTTATCAGATTTTCAAGAAGATGCATGTGAAGAAAGTGGATGGTCAGTTTGTTGACAACAAATCTCAGATGATTACTCTAAGAACTTGTTATATTAATAAAATTTTATAATACTACAGTAAATTTAGAAAATTGTTTGGATTGCAAAATATTTATTTTTTTATGTATATCTAGAATAGTTTTTTTCTCTATTTTATCTCGGGACCTAATGGAGGAACATGTGACAGCTGCTCATCAACAAGTTGAAGGTTCTATGGATCTTCAACCAAGTGAATACGACCCCACCCAAGACCATAGGAGGTCCTAAGAAGCAGTAAGTGTATGGAATCAGCTTGAAGGGAGTGACATTTTGTTGTAGCAATCGTGCTTCTAATTCATCTATCTCAGCAATGGTCGATAAGGCGGTCGAACAACAAGTAATGGAAACAAATGAACGTATTGTAGTTATGGAGACCGAAAAAAAGAAGGATGAGCAGATATCTCATTTAAAGAAAGAAATATATGAAATTAAAGAATAGAAGGATGATCAGTATAATAATTTGATGGAAGAAAAGCAAGAAATTAAAGAAATGAATGATGAGATAAAAGGAATTAAGATTGTAATGCAACAGATGTCCTATATGGAGTCACAGCGGCATTGGCGCAACAAATAGCATTCCGAGATCTAGCTACGAAACCTCGCAGGATAGTAGATGTCCTATATGGAGTCACAGTTAGTGGCATTGGAACAAGAGATAGCATTCCGAGGTCCAACTGCAAAACCTCACAGGAAAGGCTAGCATTTCGTACAAATTATGAGGATGATTGAGTATGAGAATTATTTCTGAACTGTTATTTATTTTTTTCCATATGTAGCAAATAATTATGTTATTTTTTGCAGGTTTCAATTTTTTTTATTCTATTTTTATTCTTTGCTTTTCCGATTAACCCAATTATGAATCTTTGCAGGACACATTATGTGAGACAAAAGAAAAAATTCTAATTCAAAGCATTCAGACATTACCACGGTCCTTCCAATACATGGGTCCCATTTTTACCGATTTCAGCTTTATCAAAAAGAGGCTAGCTTATATTATCTTTATTAATCTGAAAACATTTTATTTTTGCACTCTCTTTATCTCTAAACATAATTGCAAGATATCTTTTGTATTTTCTTTGAAGCTGTAAGATAATTAAATTTAATTTGTGTTCGTTTATGTCTATAATATTTGTTTTTTATATCTGTGAATATGTTTTTGTGTCTCTGAATTTTTGGGTAGAGTTTTAGCCTATTATGTATGTAAAAGTCTATTTCAGCAGCGACAGCAATAGTAGCGATGGCAGTGGGAGCAGCTGTAACGACAACAAATGTGGTATTTGTACGTATATAGTTAGTATATATGTACATATAATACTACAGTATTTTATCTACATATATACTGAGTATATATAGTACTCGTATATATGTACACATAATACTATAGTATATATACACATAATACTGTAGTATATATGTACATATACTATAGTAATATATGTACTAGTGAAATGCTAGTATATATGTAGATATTTACTGCAGTAATATATATTTATCAAAATATAGTCATTTATTTATTTATTTATTTTGATTTGATGTGGTGGTTTAAATTCATAATTTATGGTACCACATTGTTTCCCATACAAAGCTTGTATAAGTGAATATATATTTCGACAAACATGATGCACCATGATTCAAACGCATTTTTGTAGTGGAAAGAAGGTGATCAGAGGAGCAGAGGGAGAGAAAGCAACGTCAATGCATTGATAGATTATACTTTAGGCATAGTCAGTAGATACATTGATTAATAAGATGTATTATATTTTTTGTATTAGAATAAGTTATTATATAAATTTTTTTGTTTAAATTAAAAGTTTCATTTATTATTTTTGTTTATAAAATTTAATTTTAAAATATTAAATTATTTAATTAATTTTTTGTTTAACCTGTATGACAATCAACTTTAATTTGTGTTTGTTCATGTATATATTAATTGTTTTTATATATCTATGAATATGTTTGTGTTTCTCTGAATTTTTTGTTAGAGTTTTAGCATATTATAGGTATGTAAAAGCCTATTATCAGTAGCGGTAGTTGAGGTAGCAGTGGCAGTAGTGTTAGAAGTGGAGGTAGGGGAGGCAGATGAGGTAGCGGCAGCATTAGAGGCAGCGTCGGCATCGGCAGCAGAGAGCAACGGTATCGGTGTTATTAGCGATAACAGATACAACACCAGCAGCAGCCATAGTGGCGGGTGCACTAGCAGCGGTGGCAGCATCGACAGCAGCCGCGGCCGCTGCCACTGCGGCATAGGTAGCAGTGGCAGTGGGAGTAGTAGGAAAGGCGAAATTTGTTGTATATATGTACGTATATTGTCAATATATACGTACATATATTTCTGCATTATTTTATGTACATATATACTGAGTATAAATGCACACATAATAATATAATTTATATGTACAAATACTGTAGTAATATATGTACGAGTTAAATGATGGTATATATGTATATTTTTGCTGCAGTAATATGTATTTATCAAAACATAGTTTTTTTTAATTTATTTTGATTATTTAGTGGTTTAAATTTCTTACAGCTGTACCGCATTGTTTCCCATATGAAGCTGGTACAAGTGAAGGGATTTTTCAACAGACATGAAGCACCGTGACTCGGACAACATTTTTGTAGTGGAAAGTTGGTAATCTGAGGAGCAGAGGGAGTGAAAGCAACATCAATGCATTAATAGATTATACTTTTTGCACAATCGGTAGATACATTGATAACTAAGATGTAATATAATTTTTTTAGTTATTTATAATATTGTATTAGAATAAGTTATTAAATGAATTTTTTGTTTAAAAAATAGTTTTTATTTATTTATTTAATATAAAAATATTAAACTATTTAATTAAATTTTAGTTTAAGCTGTATGACAATCAACTTTAATTTGTGTTTGTTCATGTATATATTAATTGTTTTTATATATCTATGAATATGTTTGTGTTTCTCTGAATTTTTTGTTAGAGTTTTAGCATATTATAGGTATGTAAAAGCCTATTATCAGTAGTGGTAGTTGAGGTAGCAGCGGCAGCAGCGCTATACGGAGGTAGGGGAGGCAGATGAGGCAGCGGCAGCATTAGAGGCAGCGTCGGCATCAGCGGCAGCAGAGAGACAGCAATGGTATCGGCGATATTAGCGATAACAGATACAACACCAGCAGCAGCCATAGTGGCGGTGCACTAGCAGTGTTGTAGCATCGACAGCTACCACAACAGCCACGGCCGCTACGACATAGGTAGTAGTGGCAGTGGGAGTAGTAGAAAGTGAAATTTGTGTATATATATACGTATATTGTCAATATATACATACATATAATTCTGCATTATTTTATGTACATATATCTGAGTATATATGCACACATAATAATATAATTTATATGTACAAATACTGTAGTAATATATGTACGAGTTAAATGATGGTATATATGTATATTTTTGCTGCAGTAATATGTATTTATCAAAACATAGTTTTTTTTAATTTATTTTGACATTATTTAGTGGTTTAAATTTCTTACAGCTGTGGTACCGCATTGTTTCCCATATGAAGCTGGTAAAGTGAAGGGATTTTTCAACAGACATGAAGCACCGTGACTCGGACAACATTTTTGTAGTGGAAAGTTGGTAATCTGAGGAGCAGAGGGAGAGAAAGCAACATCAATGCATTAATAGATTATACTTTTTGCACAATCGGTAGATACATTGATAACTAAGATGTAATATAATTTTTTTAGTTATTTATAATATTGTATTAGAATAAGTTATTAAATGAATTTTTTTGTTTAATTTAAAATTTTCTTTTATAGTTTTTATTTATTATATTTAATATAAAAATATTAAACTATTTAATTAAATTTTAGTTTAAGCTGTATGACAATCAACTTTAATTTGTGTTTGTTCATGTATATATTAATTGTTTTTATATATCTATGAATATGTTTGTGTTTCTCTGAATTTTTTGTTAGAGTTTTAGCATATTATAGGTATGTAAAAGCCTATTATCAGTAGTGGTAGCTGAGGCAGCAGCGGCAGCAGCGCTATCAACGGAGGTAGGGGAGGCAGATGAGGCAGCGGCAACATTAGAGGCAGCGTCGGCATCGGCGGCAGCAGAGACAGCAATGGTATCGGCGATATTAGCGATAACAGATACAACACCAGCAGCAGCCATAGTGGCGGATGCACTAGCAGTGGTTGTAGCATCGACAGCTACCACAACAGCCACTGCCGCTACGACATAGGTGGTAGTGGCAGTGGGAGTAGTAGGAAACAGCGAAATTTGTGGTATATAATAACGTATATTGTCAATATATACATACATATAATTCTGCATTATTTTATGTACATATATTCTGAGTATATATGCACACATAATAATATAATTTATATGTACAAATACTCTAGTAATATATGTACGAGTTAAATGATGGTATATATGTATATTTTTACTACAGTAATATGTATTTATCAAAACATAGTTTTTATTTAATTTATTTTGATATTATTTAGTGGTTTAAATTTCTTACAGATGTGGTACTGCATTGTTTCCCATATGAAGCTGGTACAAGCGAAGAGATTTTTCAACAGACATGAAACACCGTGACTCGGACAACATTTTTGTAGTGGAAAGTTGGTAATCTGAGGTGCAGAGGGAGAGAAAGCAACATCAATGCATTAATAGATTATACTTTTTTCACAATCGATAGATACATTGATAACTAAGATGTAATAGAATTTTTTAGTTATTTATAATATTGTATTAGAATAAGTTATTAAATGAATTTTTTTGTTTAATTTAAAATTTTCTTTTATAGTTTTTATTTATTATATTTAATATAAAAATATTAAACTATTTAATTTAATTTTAGTTTAAGCTGTATGACAATCAACTTTAATTTGTGTTTGTTCATGTATATATTAATTGTTTTTATATATCTATGAATATGTTTGTGTTTCTCTGAATTTTTTGTTAGAGTTTTAGCATATTATAGGTATGTAAAAGCCTATTATCAGTAGCGGTAGCTGAGGCAGCAGCGCTAGCAACGGAGGTAGGGAGGCAGATGAGGTAGCGGCAACATTAGAGGCAGAGTCGTCATCGGCGGCAGCAGAGACAGCAATGGTATCGGCGTTATTAGCGATAACAGATACAACACCAGCAGCCGCCATAGTAGCGGCTGCACTAGCAGTGGTTGCAGCATCGACAGCTACCACAGCGGCCGCTGCCGCTACGACATAGGTGGTAGTGGCAGTGGGAGTAGTAGGAACAGCGAAATTTGTGGTATATATATACGTATATTGTCAATATATACATACATATAATTCTGCATTATTTTATGTACATATATACTGAGCATATATGCACACATAATAATATAATTTATATCTACAAATACTCTAGTAATATATGTACGAGTTAAATGATGGTATATATGTATATTTTTACTGCCGTAATATGTATTTATCAAAACATAGTTTTTTTTAATTTATTTTGATATTATTTAGTGGTTTAAATTTCTTACAGATGTGGTACTGCATTGTTTCCCATATGAAGCTGGTACAAGCGAAGGGATTTTTCAACAGAGATGAAGCACCATGACTCGGACAACATTTTTGTAGTGGAAAGTTGGTAATCTGAGGTGCAGAGGGAGAGAAAGCAACATCAATGCATTAATAGATTATACTTTTTTCACAATCGGTAGATACATTGATAACTAAGATGTAATATAATTTTTTTAGTTATTTAAAATATTGTATTAGAATAAGTTATTAAATGAATTTTTTGTTTAATTTAAAATTTTCTTTTATAGTTTTTATTTATTAAATTTAATATAAAAATATTAAACTATTTAATTAAATTTTAGTTTAAGCTGTATGACAATCAACTTTAATTTGTGTATGTTCATATCTTTAATAATTGTTTTTATATATCTGTGAAAATGTTTGTGTGTCTTCAAATTTTTTGGGTAGATTTTTAACCTATTATAGGTCTGTAAAAATCTAATATCAGTAGCAGTATCAATGAAAGTGGCAGTGACGACGATAGCGCGATAGTAGAAGTGGCAATTGCGGTAGTGGTGGTGGTTGCAGCAGCAGGGGCAGCCATGGTTATAGTAATGGCATGGCAGGAGCGGTGCCATCAAAAGTGGTGGCAATGGCAGCAGCGGTGGAAGTGGCGGTAGCAGCGGCTACACCGGAAGCAGCTACTACAGTCATGGTAGCAGCAGTTGCACCGAAAGCAGCGGCATCACCGGAAGCAATAGTAGAGGTCCCAGTGCAGTGGTAGTAGCGGCGGTGACGATGACAGCAAAGGTAGTGCTGTAGAGATGACAGTAGCAGTGGTATTGGCAGTGATAGCAACAAAGGTAGCAGTGGCAGGAGTGGCAGGAGCAGCAGGAGCGGCAGGAGCGGCAGTGGGTGCAACAGCAACAACACCAAATGAGGTATATACATATGAAAAAAGTCAGCATATATGTACATATAATACTGCAATATTTTATGTACATATATACTGATATATTTGTACTCAGTTTATATGTACATAAAATGCTGTTATTTTTATGTACATATACTTCAGTAATATATGTACGAGTGAAATGCTAGTATATATTTACATATATTCTACAGGATTATATATGTATAAAAACATAACTTTTTTTAATTTGAATGAGTGGTTTAAAAGTCTTACTGATATGATCCCGCATTGTTCCTCATACAAAGCTTTTATAAGTGTTGAGGTTTTTCACTAGACATTACGTGTCATGACTCAAATAGTTTTGTCGCAATAAAAAAATGATGATTAGAGGAGCAGAGGGTGAGAAAGCAGCATCAATAAATGGATATATTATAATTTATGCACTGTCAGTAGATACATTGATGAATAAGATGAAATAAAAGTAAAATATTAAATTATTTTTTGTTTCAATTATGTAAAATATTGAATTTGAATAAGATATTAAATGATTTTATTCTTTGTTTATTATAAATTATTTATAGTTTAAATTTTTATTCAATTTGATATACAAATATTAAATTATTTAATTAAAAAATTTTACAGGTGGACGCAGCCAAAGGAGGCGGTCAAAAGTGTGTTCTACAAACATGCTGTCAGTCGATAAAAGACAGTGTACGTGATCAAAGATAAATGGCCGAAGAAGAAGGAAAAAGATTTGAGTGTCCGTGATCATATTTTCAAGGAGTGGCGGAGCAGTTGGGATCATCCAGATTATAGGAAGAGGTGTGATAAACAGAGCGGCAATCATCGCTCAGAGCGGGCTAGGGAGGGTAGTGGCATGTTTACACACACTTGTGGATCTCGCTCTATTCATGAGCACGAACGAATATTAGTATTATTTCTACTTTATACTTTTATGTTTATTACTTTGTGAAATGTGTTCGATTATGCCTAAATTTCATTTCTCATAAGAATTTTTTTTCCAATAGAATTAACATATGTATTGTATGTAATTATAGACATGCAAGGAGGGTAAAAAGCCCAATGCTCCTCGCTTATTCAGATACATGAAGACGAAGGCTCATGATAATCAGACTTTCGTTGATCAGAGATCTCGTGCAGCAAATATAAGTTTCATTAAAAAAATTAACTTTTCTTTTTTTTGTTTGAATATAAATTGAAATTCTTTTCGTACATTTTTATTAGGCGAGATATGAAGAAATGTTAGCTACTGTGACTCAAGCATATTCCAAGTCAACTTCAGGTTCATGTGATGGTGCAATGGGTAGTTCTCATTCATCAGCTCCGCTAGTTGATACGTATCAGATTTGATATGTGGCTATTGATGGCAAGGAGAAGATGCCCATTTATGGAGTCAGTTCGTCGACATAATCATTCTACCCGCATAGATGATCGGATTATGAAGCTGAATTTTCAAGACAAATTTAGAATCTGTTCTCGACGATGGAGGAATTTCAGGACATGATATGAAATGCAATACACTATTAGTTGGTTGATACAGAGCGACAAATAATCGACTATGAGGATGATATGGATGAGTTGCGTATGTTTTTTGACTGGCTTATAAAGAAGTTTCAGGAAAGAGGACTACAGTTCAACCCTAATGATCTACCATAGATTTTTCGGCATAATGCTCTAGCTATAGCATCTACTCCATAACTTAAAGTAACACCTGCAACAACTACATCAGGACTAGCAGCAATAGATAGCTCTACCTCATACCTGACACCTCACCGTGTGGACCAGATGCATCGTAGTATAATGATTATGAAACTAGGTTGGATGATTCAGTCTATTACACATTTTTTTTCAATGTATTAAACCTTGATTTTGAATTTCATTTTTTTATTTTCTCTTGATGTATTATATATATATATGCAGTATATATAGTTGTTTGCTAGAGTTAATTGGATTTTTTTTGTTGTATTATATGTATATGTTTATGTAGCAACTGCATCAAAACTAGAAGTTAATTGGATTTTTTTGTGTTATCTATATATGTTTCTATAACAACTGCATCAAAACTAAAAAAAATTTGGTTGGTAATTACCGACGCAATTGCAACCAAAAATATACCAAAATTTTTTAATATCAATGATTAGTAAAAGGTCACCAAATGGTCGGTAATACTTTTGGAGATCAATTACTGACTAATGATTATAAAATATTTTGATCGATTTTTGGTTGCATTTTTTTTTGTTATTACCGACCATTTTGTGACCATTTACTGACCTAATCTTTTGGTGGGAAATGGTTGAAATATAGTCGAAAATTATTTGTTGATAAATTGTTTGTAAATTGTCAGTAATTACTAACCATTTGGAGACAATTTACTTACCAAATGTTTTTGTCGGAAAATAGTCGGAATATAGTCGGATATTATTTGTCAGTAAATGGTCTTTAGTTGGTCGATAATTACGACCATTTGGAGACCATTTACCGACTAACTACTGTTGGTCGGAAAATAGTTGGAATTGAGTTGGTAATTATTTGTCGGTGAATGGTTTGCAAATGATCGTTAATTACAGACCATTTGGAGAGTAATGTACCGACCTAAATATTTTTGTCAGAAAATTGTCGGAATATAGTCGGTAATTATTTGTTGGTAAAGGGTCAATAAATGGTCGGTAATTTACTGACCGACTGATTTTTTGTTGGTAAAAAAATTAACGACAAACAAAATTGTGATCAAATTTTGGTGGGTAATTGGTTGCAATTTGGTTTACAGACCAAAAAATACCGAATTAGCGACCGAATAATCGGTCGGTAATTCGGTGAATTTTAGTAATGAAATATTTATTTTTTTTGGAATTATTTCGAAAAATATGAAACTCCTCCGAAAAATATATTGGACATTTCTTCGAATAAAATCTGAATTTCTTGGATTTACTCTGAGAAATATGGATCTCCTTCGAAAAATATATTGGACATTTCTCCGACAAAATATTTTTTTTTTTGGATATTTTCTAAAAGCCACCGTGAAACTCAGCCTGGAGGTTGTCCCAATTTGAGTTCACAAATTTATAATAGTTATGCTCAAGAAAAAATACTATGTAACTCAATCTGGACGTTATCCTAATTTGAGTTCTCCAAATACATTTCATACACCTTTATATGTATGTATATATATATATATATATATCATTCACCCACTCATGTTTATGAAATGTTCCCGTGCATATGATATGAAAGTATATCATTTATGATTAAACGAGGTTTAAGACACAGCTATAACAATCCAAACCCAATTAACCAACACTAAATTTTACTAAACAAAACCCATAAATTTTTTATCAATTAACCATTTCCAATGACATTTCTAACAATTCAAATTGAAATATAAAATATGATCATTTATGGCCTTTAAATACAAAGAAATTCTGATAAGAGAAAACCACTACCTTTCAGAAAATTTCTTGGAAACTTTATAAATTAGATGTTAAACTAAAGATCTCATCAACCATTTTCTGGATTCACGTCGTTTTTTTAAATTTTTATTATAATAATTTTTTTATTTTTTTTATCATTTTATTATTATTATTTATATTTATTTTTATTTTTTTATTTTTATTTTTTTTATTTTTTATTTTTTTATTTTATTATTTTATTTTTATTATTTTATTATTTATTTTTTTATATTTATTTTTTTATTTTTTATTTTTATTTTTTTATTTTTTTTATTTTTTTATTTTTTTATTTTTTTTTATTTTTTATTTTTTTTATTTTTTTATTTTTTATTTTTTTATTTTTTTATTTTTTATTTTTTTATTTTTTTATTTTTTATTTTTTTATTTTTTATTTTTTTATTTTTTTATTTTTTATTTTTTATTTTTTTTTTTTTTTTATTTTTTTTTTTTATTTTTTATTTTTTTTATTTTTTATTTTTTTTTATTTTTTTATTTTAATTTTTAAATTTTTTAATTTTTTAATTTTTTAAATTTTTTTAATTTTTAATTTTTTAATTTTTAAATTTTTAATTTTTTAATTTTTTAATTTTTTAATTTTTTAATTTTTTAATTTTTTAATTTTTTTAATTTTTTAATTTTTAATTTTTAATTTTTAATTTTTTTTAATTTTTTAATTTTTAATTTTTTTAATTTTTTAATTTTTAATTTTTTAATTTTTAATTTTTTAATTTTTTTAATTTTTTTTTCAAACACATGGACCGGCATGCGCTGCCACATGATGACGTCGTGCGTAGTATTTTCCATTTTCATTTTTTTATATTATTTATTTATTCTAATAATTATTTAAATAATTAAAAAAATAAAAATTCAAACTTCCTTAGAATTTGAGAAAATTTGTCAACGTAACTATATTTTCCAAGACGAATTCAATAACAAAATTCATTTTATCAGTAGGTTCTAAAATTTTCAGTTAATTTTTTTTATAAAAAATTACTATTTTACCCTTTTTCCAGAAATAAATCATGTTATTTATTTCTTCATTTTTTTTCGGGATTTCACATTCTCTCCTCCTTAATGAATTTCATTCCGAAATTCTCACAGATACAACTTACAATTATAAACATATTCTGAAGTTAAATAATTATTAAATTACTAAAACACATACCTTCATTTGCAAATAAAAAAGGATAAGCGACATGCATCATGTCTTCACGTTCCCATGTTGCTTCTTCATTCCTTGATGCTGTCAAATCACTTTTACTAGTGTCACCATCTTGCGTTGCAAAACTTGGTCTCGCCTATCAATGATACGCACTTATATTTTTTTACGTTCCATCTGTATCAATAATGAGTTCGCCCCAATCCATTACATTAGGTGGACCTGAAATATATTTCTAAGCATAGAGACATAAAATATCTCATGGACACCAGATAATATGGCGGTAATGCCAATCGATAAGCAACCAAACCCACCTTCTTGAGTATTTCGAAAGGTCCAATATATCTTGGCGATAACTTTCCATGCTAGCCAAATCTGATTACTCTTTTTGGCATCACTTTCAAGAAAATATGATCTCCCACCTTAAATTCTAGAGGTCATCTTTGTCTATCAGCATAACTTTTCTATCAACTTTGAGCTATAAGAACATGTTGTAGTATCAAATCTACTTTCTCTGAGGTATCTCTAATCACATCTAGACTCGTGATGGATCAGTCTCCCACCTCACCCCAACAAACTGGAGATCGACATAGCCTTCCATACAATGCTTCATATGTGCTATTTGGATACTTGACTGATAACTATTATTATAAGCAAACTCGACCAAAGACAGATTCTTCCCAGCTACCCTTGAAATCTTGACAATATGCTGTAGCATATCTTCAAAAACTTGTATGGTTCTTTCTGACTGACCTTTGTGATGAAAAGCTGTGCTCATTATCAACGTGTTCCAATTGCTTTCTGGAAATTCTTCCAAAAATGAGACGTAAAACTGGGATCTCTATCCGATACAATAGATACTGACACTCCATGTAATTGGATAATTTCTTGTATGTATAACCTGCACAATTCCTCACATGTGAAGATCATTCACATTGCCAAAAATGTGCAGACTTTGTAAAGGTCAACAATCACCCACATAGCATCATGTTTTCGTGATGTATGTGGCAAGTTACTCACAAAATCCAACGTGATATGCTTTTTTCCACTCTACTACATCCAAAGGCTGGAGTAATCCTAGTCTCAAATGCTCAGCCTTTATCTGCTAACACGTGAGGCATCATAACAAAATCCCC
Organism: Sapria himalayana; assembly: GCA_029783825.1. Taxonomy (NCBI): domain Eukaryota; kingdom Viridiplantae; phylum Streptophyta; class Magnoliopsida; order Malpighiales; family Rafflesiaceae; genus Sapria; species Sapria himalayana. The sequence continues at coordinate 28,216 of JAREIK010001364.1, forward strand.
AATGTGTCTCTTCATCCTATTCCAGTAATACTAGCGACGAAGATCATTATACATATGTGTGTCTTCTGGATGTACTGTAAAATGAGAACAGTGAATTTTTAAGAATCTCTCTCTCAATTCTACTATCTAGGAAACCACATTGTTCCCTAAACCGAAGACTAACATCCATATGAATAGCCCAACATTCATCGCATGTATCAGTTTCTACTCAGCTCTTTATAGATAATATTTCTTATCTTATTTCTGCATCTAAATCACCTTATTTAATAGCAAAGGTATAGTTACTAATATTCTGATAACACCCTGACTTTAACTGTTATATTGTAAGCTGAATCATCCCACAGTTTCAAGCATATCTCATTCCTACAAAATAATATTAGCTAGCGCACCTCATGATTTCAACTAAGTGCATCAGTCACCACATTTGCCTTACCTGGATGTAATTCAAAGTAAAATCATAATCTTCTAGATACTCCATCCATCGATGCTACCTCATGTTAAGGTCTCATTGTGTAAAGATATATTTCAGATTTTATAGTTTGAATATACCTCAAATTACTCCCCATACAAATAGTGGCACTATATTTTTAAAGCAAGGACTATAGCCACCAACTATATCATGTGTTGGGTAATTCCTCTCATGATTCTTTAACTGCCTTGAACCATAAGCTACAACTCTCCCTATTTTGCATCATAATACATTTCAATCCATCTTTCGAGGCATCACAATATATGTATATTTATGTCTCCTATCCGAACTATCAAAATAGAGCAGTAAGTCTCCTTTTCTATTAATGAAATACCATTTCACATGAATTAGTACACTCATACTTAACTTCCTTCTGGACAATCTAGTAATACAGCAGCTAACGGGAAAAATACTCAATAAATCTTCTCTAATACCCAGCCAATCCCAAGAAACTACGTATTTCAAAAACTGACTTTGTCCTCTCCCTACTCATGACTGCCTTGACTTTTTCAGAGTCCACTAAGATAACAGTAGCTGATACTACATGTCCCAAAAATTTTACTTCTCAACCAAAAGTCACATTTACCAAACAGCATACAACTTATATTCTCTCAAAGTTTGGAGAACAATATGTAAATGACCTCATACTCTCATTCGGACTAAGAATAGATAAAAATGTCATCCAAAAACAACAACAAAATAATCTAAATATGGCTGAAATATTATATGCATAAGATCCATGAATGTGTTGGCACATTTGTTAATCCAAAAGGCATTTCTGTAAACTCAAAATCTTATACCATGTTCTAAATATTGTCATAGGGATGTCAGCATCTCTAACTAACAACTGGTGATATCCAGTACGAAGATCTATTTTGGAAAAAATATGTGCCCCTTTTAACTGGTCAATAAATCATCAATCCTTAGTAATGAATATTGATTATTTATCATAACTTGATTCAACTATCAATAACCAATGCACAGTCGGGGTTATCCTTCTTCTTTACAAATAAAAGCAGAGCACCACAAGGTTTGTGCTGAGTTTAATGAAACCCTTGTCAACACAAATATTGTATCTGGAACTTTAGTTCTTGTAATAGAATAGATGTCATCCTATGTGGGGGTAATCCTGGTGTGTTGGTAATCCTAAGATGGGGGTAATCCTAGTAATTCATTAAGAAAAACATCCTCATATTCACAAACTATCCGAGAAAGATCCATATTTAATATCCCCGCTTATTCTAGGGTGAGACATGTCAGCCAACCCAAAAGTTGTTCGTGCCATTTAGAATAATATATAGTCTGGTGTAATGCATCAAGCATATGGTCTTGATACAACATATATATCATCTGGTTCGTGGATAATAATTCTTCTATGATCACAATCAATAACGACTAGATGTGCTATTATCATCCATGCAAAGAATACATCAAAATCTGACATGTCCCTGATTCTAATGTTTGCTATGAGTAGAATCCCTGAGATTTCTAACTCATAATCTAATCTATCTATCTTTCTGTCTATCTATCCATCTATCTATTTCTCTATCTATTTATCTATCTATCAATTTGTCTATCTATCTATCTATCTATCTGTCTGTCTGTCTATTTAATATTTGCCTATTTATCTATCTATCTATCTGTCTATCTATCTATTTTTATATCTATCTATTTTTATATCTATCTATCAATTTATCAATCTATTTAACTATATATTATTTATCTATCTATCTATCTATATTTATATCAATATATCTATGTTTCTATCTATCTATCTGTCTGTCTATCAACCAGTCTATCAATCTAAATATCAATTTATCTATAAATCTATCTATCCATCTATCAATCTATCAATCTATCAATATATTTTACTATATTTTTGTCTATTAATTAATCTATCAATCTGCGTATCATTATATATCTAACTATCTTTCTTTCAATCTATTTGTCTATCATCTATCTGTATTTCTATATATGAAACTATCTATATGTCTGTCTATCTATTTGTCAGTCTTTATATCTATCTATCTATTTGTCTATCTATCTATCTATCTATAAAACTCTCTATATATCTATTTTTTTATCTTTCTATCTTCCATTCTACCTGTTTATCTTTCTATAAATCTATCTGTCTATCAATCTATATATCTATGTATCCATCTATCTATATGTTCTATCTATCGTCTATCTATATGTCTATCTAATTATCTATCTATCTATATATCTATCTTTTTAATTTATCTATCTATCTGTTTGTCTATATATCTATCTATCTACATATCTATCTGTCTATCTATCTATCTATATATCAATCAATCTTTCTATATATATGTCTATCTATTTATCTATCTGTCTATCTATATATCTTTATATCAATCTATCAATCAATCAATCAATCTATCTATCTATATATTTATCTATCGATTTATCTTTTTGTGTACCTATCTATCTAATATTTTTTCTATCTATCTGTCTATCTATTTGTCTATCTATTTGTCTATATGTCTATTTATCTATCTATTTATAGATCTATTTATTTGTTTTTCATTCTATTATATATCTATCTATCTATTTATTTATATATATATATAATATATATTTCTATCTAAGTGTCTATGTACAGTCTATCTATTTCTCTATCTATCTGTCTTGTAACCTATCAATATATATATCTATGTATCTATCTATCTATATATATTCTATCTATCTATCTTTCAATCTATATATCTATATCTATATCAATTCTTCTACCAATCTATCTATCAATATTTCAATCAATCCTTCATCTATGTGTCTATCAACCAATCAATCAATATTTTTTATCTAACTATCTTGCTATCAATTTGACTATTTTTCTGACTATCTTCATTATTCTTTATAGCTTTTTATCTATTTATCTATTTATTTGTCAATATGTCTGTTAATCAATCCGTCTGTCTATTTTTCTATCTGTCTAATTGTATATCTATCTATCTCTCTATTTATTTATCTATTTATGTGTTTTATTTATTATCAGTCTATCTATTTGTCTATCTATGTATATCAATCTTTCTATCTTTCTATCAATCAATCTATTGATCTTTCTATCTATCATTAATCATAATCTTATCTCTTATCTCTCTATCTATCTGTATATCTGTCTATCTATCTGCCTATCTATCTATCTCACTATCTATCTGTATATAAGTCATTCTTTTTTTATATCTATCTACCTATCTATGTTTATCTATCTATCTATCTATCTATCTTTCTTTCTATCTATCTATTTATCTTTTTATCTATCAAAATGTCTATTTATCAATCTATTTGTCTATATTTCTATTAATCTATCTATCTATCAATATATCAATTTATCTCTCTATCTATCTGTTCATTTATGTTTATCTAACTTTCTATCTATTTATCTATGTATTTGTCTAATAATCTATCTTTCTATCTATCAATATATCTACCTATCTAACTATCTATATGTATATCTTTTTGTCTTTCTATATGTCAATCTATATTTGTCTATCGATCTATCTATCTATATGCCAGTCTATCTATCTATCTATCAATCTATCATCTATTTTCAGTGTATCTATCTGTTTATTTATTTGTCTATCTATCTATCTATGTATCTATCTAATAATCTATTTAATAATCACTCTTTTAACTATCTATATATTCTCTATCAATCAATCATCTATTATATCAATCAATCTATCAATCAATCTTTCTTTCTATCTTTCTATTTGTTTGTTAATTTATCGGTGTGTATGTCTATCAATCAGTTGTGTATCTATCAATTAGTCTTTATCTATTTGTATGTATGTCTATATGTCTATCTATCTATCTATCTATTTGTCCATCTATCTGTGTATCTATCTATCTATCTATCTGTCTATATATCTATCTAACTATCTATCTATTTATCTGTTGTCTATCTATTTGCATATCTATTTGTCTATCTATGAGTTTATCTATCTGTCTATCTATCACTCTATCAATCTGTCTATTGTATATATATCTATCTATCTATCTATCTATCTATATTGTTATCTTTTTGTCTATCTATCGATTTATGTTTATTTATCTATATGTCTATCTATCATTCTATCTATCTGACTTTCTATGTATTTGTCTAACTATCTATCTATCTATTTATCTGTCTATCTATCGATCTATCTATCTTTTTGCCTATCTATCTATCTATATTTTTATCTACATTTCTATCTATTTGTCTATTTATCTCTCTTTTTTATATGTCTATCTTTTTGTCTATCAATCTATCAATCTATCAATAACTACATGTATCTATCTATCTATATATTTATCTATCTATCTATCTCTGTATCTATTTGTGTATCTATCTATATATCTATCTTTATATAAATCTATCTATCTATCTACCTATCATTATGTAAATAAATCTCTCTATCAACCTATCTATCATTTTTAGCCATCTATCTATCTATCTATTTTTGTATTTATCTATCTATATGTCTATCAATAAATCTATCAATCTGTTATTTGTCTATCTTTTTGTCCATTTATCAATTTATCTTATTGTTTGTCTATTTGTATGCCTATCTATCTAATTATCTATCTATTATTCTTTAACTCTATTTGTCTTTCTATCTATCAGTCTTTCCATTTATCTGTCTATCTATCTTTCTATCTATCTACCTATTTTTCTATCTGTCTATCTATGAATCTACCTATATATCTATATATCTGTCTATCAATTTATCTATTTGTCTGTCTATCAATCTATATGTCTATCTATATGTCTGTCTTTCTATATTTCTATCTATTTGTCTATTTTTCTATCTTCTTTCTATCTATCTTTATATCTATCTATCTATCTATCCGTCTGTCTGTCTAACTATCTATGTATCTATCTATCTATCTATCTCTATCTATCTATCTATCTCTATCTATCTATCTATCTTCTATCTTCTATCTATCTATCTTTCTTTTTATCTGTCTATCTATATGTATATCTATCTGTCTCTCAATCAATCAATCAATTCATCCATCCATCTATCTATTCTCTATTTATCTATCTATCTATATATCTATCTATTTATCCATCTGTCTATCTATCTGTCTATCTATTAGTTTATCTATCTATCTATCTATCTATCTATCTATCTATCTATCTTTTTGTCTATCTTTTTATCTATCCTTCTATCTAACTATATATCAATCAATCTATCAATCTATCTGTCTATCTACCTGTTTATATATTTGTCTATATATCTATCTATCTATATATCTATTCATCTATCTATCTATCTGTCTCTCTATCTATTTGATTATCTATATGTGTCTCTATCTATTAGTATATCTATCTATCTATCTCTTTATACAATAATATATATATATATAAGCATATTACATTATATATAAACATTGATATCTTTATATAAACATATAATGTTATATATAAATAATTATACATATATAAATGTTTATAAATATTTATACAACATTTACATAAAACTATCAATTTATATAATTTTTTATATAAAATTTATATAACATATAAAATGTTTATACATATTTGTAAACAATTATATTACAAATAAATTTTTATATAAATATTAATATTTATAATATTTATATAGATGTGATATATATACTATATAATATTTATAAAAGTGCTACATATATATATTTATATATATGTAACATTTATAAAAATATTTTAAACACAACATTATATCTAAACACTTGTATACTTATATAATCATATATCATTATATATAAAAGTTTATACTTTAATATAAATATGCATCTAAGATAATAGTGATGTGCAATATGATGCTTGTATGCATACACAAGAGATTATGTCTATAATTTATATATCATATGATGAATATATATATCATAGATTGATATTTTTATGTAAATTTACAAGGATATAAATCATTTGTTATTGTAATGTGATAAATCATTTGTTATCCCAAAAATTGAAGTTATGCCAAAAAATTAAACTTAATTTGGATTCTCCCCAAATTTTAGTTTCTGCCCAAATCATATAATTGAAGTGTCTACTATTTTGCCATATTACCATGCACAACCATGCACACTATCAACAAAAACAATAATACACAACTACAATGCCTATTGTGCAATTGAGGTGCCTACTACCATGCACAAACTCTCCTGTCATGCATAACCATTCAACGTCCTTTTATAGAGTTGATGTTCATCTCACATTGTATGTGATGGCAGTATATGGGGTGTTACTGTAGCATGTACGCTCTTGTCCCGTGTGTTGGCACAATGTATGTTCTCTCATTTTTTAGGCTTGTGAACACTTACATGCCTCAAGGTTTGTTTTCCTTAGAGTTTTGGCTTTGATACTATACATAATTCTACGCCAAACATAAAACTTGATGAAAAACTCTGAGTAAAAAAATAACAAGCAATCCTTTCATATAATATAATGGACCAATGAATTGAAGCAGTCTAGATGTTAGGTGCTTCCATCAATAATAACAAAGAAATAATAAAAAAAGTAAAAAACACAAAAAGGTATGATTATAAACTATAATAATTAGTATTAATTAATATATTATTTATTTTTCTAAAATATTAATATGGTAATATTAGTTAAGAATGAATTCAATAAAATTTGTGAGTAACTCATGAGTTCAAAATTTATGAACAATGAAGTGTCTCACACATTATATGGCTTTAGTTGTTTGATTTGTAAGCTATTGCATCATTCTATTGCTGACTATTGTTTGTGATGTGTTTACATGTTACACTCATGAACATTTACCAATTTTTATGGAATAGCCAGAACATCAGTAGCTTATTATTGACACATGTGCTTTGCCACCTCTTGTGGACTTGTTGAAGAGGCACAAAGATGGATCTACTTCTCAAGTAATGAATAGCATCCTAAGATGGGCTACTGATGCGATCACCAACCTTGCCAATGAGAATAGCACAATCAAAACTCATATTAGGTTGTTATTTTTAATGCAATCACTTTTGGCACTGTCCACAATGCTTTCTATTATTGAGTTATTTTTCAGGATGAATTGTGTGATACGACCTCTGGCTGAATTGTTAGACCCCTTTGTCACCAAAGTACAAAGGGCATCTGCTGGGGCATTGAGAACCTTAGCTTACAAGAATGAAGAGAATAAAAATCAGGTGATGTTCCTTATTGTGGTTGCAGATTTTTTATCATTTACTTTGCCATGATAAAATAATACATTTTTTTTGACTTTTTAGATTATCGAGTGCAATGCTCCCCCCACTCTCATCTTAATATTGTGCTCAGAAGATGTTGCTATACATTATACTTAAAAATTGAGATCTCAATTATTTTTTTAGTTATCATTATTCTGAAATTTTGATCTTGCCTTTTGTTTTCTTATTAGGACCAATTATTTTTGTTGTTGCAGGTAGGTGTGATTGACAATTTGGTTCATTCATCTCCGAAAATTAAGAAAAAAATTCTATCTACTAGGGCATTGCATCTTGTTATCGGTTTGCTCAGGTATTTCCATTTGTAGCATTTTGTTGAAAATTAAATATCTATGCATTATGTATCTGATCAAATTCTATTTTTATATCATTATCTAAAGTTACTATCTAAATTTACTTTAATTTATTGTAATTTTGATATTTAAATTTGCTTTTAATAATTCTCTAAAGGTTTATCTAAGAAATAGCTTATGTTGCCCCGAGAGCTAGAGGGAAGATGCCTTATTATTGGGACAATTTGTAGCAACTGATTCAAATTGCAAGGTAAGCATATGTTGATTTTTCCTTCACTTTGATTATTTTCAAGGTTGAGATAAATCATTATATCAGAATTTTTGAGATACTTTTTGTTTGGATTCATGTTTTGCACTTAAGTTATAAGAAAGAGGATGATCATAGTAAAAAGGAGTGCTCCAATATAATTTTTATGTATTCTTGTATTCATGTATTAAATAAATAATATAAAAAAATATATTGTGTAATATAGTATTTGATAGTTCTTAGATACTATATGCTTTCACTGTTTGTCATTGACTATGGTCATCGGTTCATGTATCACATGTCTAGAGTTTTGATGAAGTGACACTGTCCTTGGGACACTCTTATGAGCATTTTATTGTGGTATGAGTGTCTATCTAGTTCAGCATGGAATGGTCTTGTATGGCATGAGACCATGGGTTTTACTAAGCCTCATTTAGTGGCCCCATATGCCATTTGTGGTTGGGGTGTAGGCTAGCCCAATGTGCTAGTTATGACCCATTTCTTTTGCCCAAGCATCATTTATGCTAGAATCATGGTCAGACAATTGTGACTCGTTACCCATGACAATGTGGAATGTGCAGAGCTACTTAGGTCCTAGGAATGAGTTGTTTTTGGGCACTCATGACTCAATACCTAATTAACTAACAAAATTATTTTGTTAAAATGGCTATTCCATCACTATGCATGTTTAATATAAATTAGAAAACAATAATTATGCCATACAATAGTGATTGCGTGTTGTTGTGGGTCACATAAAATATTTTTTTAAGATGAACAATATCTTTGTTAACAGTTATGAGTCATTTGTTCGATACTAATTAGATGACATTTTAGGGCCCAACCGAGCTGGAGTGTCGTGCTTGGCATGGAATGGTTCCTTGGAGGGCAAACTTGGCATGGGCCCACAACCCAAAAACTACCAGGGTCCGGGCTGGTTGGTTCGGGTCGGGTCGGTCAAATTTTTACAAAATTAGAGCTTTGATGCCATGCCGTCATACTACCATTGCCTATTGGCCATCACGATGTCATCCCCCTGTCAGGCACAACTCAGTGCGTCGTCACCCACGCCGTGCCCACGTGCCTGGCATGGCACGTGGGCCGAAAACCCTCAGCATGGCACGACAAGACTCGTATTGAGGGTCTGTTGGGCACAGACCTGGTCATGGTACTATTGCATGCAATGCTAGGCTTCGGGCTGGGTCCGGGCTACCCGACCCAATTGACAACTATAAATTAATCTTTTTGATTTTTATTGGTAAGACAATTAAGATATTAATCTCTCATAAATTATGTGTTGAGTGAGAATTTTGTATATTAGATATTATATTTTGTATAATCTTTAAGCTTAATTGCTTAAACTTATAAAGATATATAATAAATATCTTTATATTTATAAGATATAAAGATATAAATAATAATATTTTGTATATTCTTTATATTTTGTATAATCTTTAAACTTATAAAGATATAAAGATATATAATAAATAATCATATTTTATCTAATAAATGCTTTGCATCATAAGATTAATATATTTTTTATTATTTATTTTAATTATTATATTCGTTATGTTCTTACTTATTTTTGAGTTTATAGATCTTTCCTAGTAAAATTTAAAATAAATTTTAGTTAATTAAATATTATAAATAATACATTTGATCCATATAATGAATTAAATTTAGTATGTTGTTACATAAATTTTAATGAACCAAATCTTATAAGAATTTTGGAATTAAAAGTATTTGTATGAGAATAATACTAAAATGACAAATCATCTAAGAAATTTGTATATTATATGTATTTGTTGGAGCTCATGTCTTTATTCAATATAAGTATCTTTGTCCAATGTATTGGGTTCAAGACCTGTCAGCAAATTCAAAATTCAAGCCACACACTCAAAAATGTGTATTCTATAAGATCTTGGCATTGATACCATGTTGTGAAACAATGCAAAGTAACAAAAGAGTATTTGAGAAATATCTCCAACTTTTATCATATAATTTCTAAATGATTTTTTATTATATTGTAATAAACTATTAAAAGTTTTTGCACATTCAAAATGCAAGCTACACACTCAAGAATTTGTATTCCATAAGATTTTGGCTTTGAATACTATGTTGAGAAACAATGCAAAGTAAAAGAAGAGTATTTAAAAAATCGCATAACATAATGTATACAAACTAAACCCTTATATGAGGGACTAATAGAATTATGATATCCCATAGGTTGAATGCTCTTATACATATGCAAGAAAAAAATAAAATAAAAAAATAATAATAAATTGTAAATCACAACAAACCAGATCAAATATTATTTGCACTCATAGTATTTATAGTTACATATTAGATTTTCCTACATACACTCATATGTACACATTTCTAAGATATAGTATATGGGCATATTGTTGTTTCTAGCTTCAATGCAAAGAGTTATGTTTTAGTATATTAGTAACTTTTTGGAGATGTCATGTTTACCAATTCATATGGTGATAATATTTTAATGTGATATTTAGACAATTCGACATGTTATTAGTGAATATATTAATCATTGAATATATTGCAGACAACTTCATGAATACACTTAGAAGATTGTAAGTTTTTTTCATATCTTCTAATTTTGATATTTAATGCATGTATGCAATATTCTGAAAAAGATTGTTGATATTTAATTTAATGTCTATATTTATTTTATCTTTTTAATTTCTTTCTTGTTATGTTGTAGGAGAGCACCTGACATGTGAACTCTCTAATTCATATATATGTTTATTTTTACTTTTATATATATATATATATATATATATATTAGTTTTCGTAAATTATTGAAAATTAACCCATCTTTACTTTTTCTTCTTAGTTGTCCTCCCTTCACAAAAAACCTAAGGGGTGAACCCCTAATTTGTCAAAATTAACCCATCTTTACTTTTTCTTCTTAGTTGTCCTCCCTTCACTTTATTAGCCTTGCAAGAAGTTAAATTGACCTTTTGGGTGATTGAATAATTTTTTTATTAAGTGATTCCTTTACCCTTCAGACTCCTTTTTAAACATCTCACTAATATTTGAAGAGATAGAGTTATCCTAATCAAGAGATTTCCACTCATTCATGGAAAATTTAATTTTACATGTGCTAAGCTCATTAATGAGAGATCCTTTGACATAGTTTTTCCATTGTTTTATTGATTATAACTAAAAAATAGTTAATTCATTTGACTCTTTTGAACTTATCTTTCAGATGTTTTCCAAAATAAACAAATATATTTTAGTATTAATCTTCCATTTGATGGAATACTTTTTTATTCATATTTATTTATTTTGTGTATTAATATTATTTCTTATTCATTTGAAGACTAGTTAAACTCTTGTTTGAGACACTTTATCATTTAGAATGATATGTCATAATAAATGATATACTTTTCCACTCAAATGTATTGAATAATTATTTTTGTTTTAATACTTGTAATTAGTTTTTATAGTTGTCCAATAACAAGTGTATTTTTTATGAGAACAAAGTTCAACTAAAGGCTTTCTTGCTGGTGAAGTCTTATACATTGATACATGAGTTTTGTTATTTTAATTTCTTATATCTAGTAGTTAAATGATCTTATTTTGATTTCCTCTTTCTTTAATCACCTCTTATATGTTCTTATTATAATTTGTTGTGAAAAATATTTTTTATGATAATTTTGATGGGGTTCAAATGAAATAATTACTTGATTATTTTTATTTACAAGATAAGTTTTGTTTGTTAGATATAAAAAATTTTATATTATTGATCTATTTTTTATAAGCATGGATTGATACACTCTATGCAATTGTTTTCCATTAAACTTAATACATTTGAATCTAATTAATATTTTGTTTCTATGAAAGTTGAAATGCAAAATTTTTGTATATTTTTATATTTTTTTGGAATAAAGATAACATATGTTCATATTAAATTAATTCTATTTCGCAAAAGATATACTTTTGAATCTATTAGATATGAGAGTGTCATAAAAAAGTTCAAATATCGTGTAAATATCTAATTTTATATTACATATATATATTTGTATAATTAGTTTAAAAAATTTTTTATAATAAATTTATATCATGTTGTATTTAATATACTTAGACGTGCGAAAAAGCTATGAAAGATTGGAATCTCTTTCGAGGTTGATGAACATTTTGCACTTGTTTCTCTCATATACTCAATTTAAATTCCTCTTAGTTTTGATAGTAAATCTATCATAATTCTTTATTTATAAGATTCAATTTAGTCTTTTGAAAAATTTAAAAGATAATGACATTTTAGGAGATAACGATTTATAAAAAAAGATGTGTCGAGAAAATATATTATTTTTATTGATTTTTTATTATTTTGGATACTTTTGATTAGATTTCTTAATTTGAGCTGCACTAATTATTTTTTGTTTATCATATAAAAATTTTAGTTGTATGACATTTTGATTATCGAGTATTTATTTTATTTTTTTTTTGTATTTTAATTTTTAACATGATATTATAAATATGGGTATATATGTGAGTTAGAAATTACAAATCCTAGGTCACCCTTAAAATTAATGTAGTTTGAGCCTGCTCCGAGAAGAGGAGAGCCAGATGAGACCAGAAGAATGTCATATTACTTCCTTTACTATGAGCCAACACAAATTGATGTAGCCCACCTCCTAGTTGTGGTGCATGTTGTTGGTGTTTGTTTGTTTATTAAGGTGCTCATTGTGATGTAGGTGCTGGTTTCTCAACTGCAACAACAAGGGTGCATGATGGATAGGCAAAGCTCCCTTCTTTTTCTTCCATTTTGCTATAGTTGTTTGCTTAGTTGTTTCTTATTTGATTTTGCTACTTCTCTTTATATTTCGCCTTACATTGGGTGTCTATTATTTTCATGTGTTGGTATTCTTATTTAAAACAAATAAGTTGATAATCTGTTTGTGTATTATTTTATTATTGTTTCAATTGATGGCATCATCTCGTTTTGCTCAGTTTGAGTTGTTGGATGTGGTGAAGAAATATTCATCTTCGTTGGGGAAACATGGAACACACAAGTGTGGTGTCTTGGAATAATAAAATGAGTTAGCTAATGGGGTTAGAGTCGGATGCTTGGAGGCTCTAGTGAGTGTCTTGATCCTTAATACTGAAGAGAAGAACTAGTGTGGACTTGGACCTGGGAACCCATCTCCAAGAAAAACTACATGATTCAATTTCTCATTGAATGCTGGTTCTCTTTTTTGTATTTGTTCCTAATTACTTCTTCTGGCTACACTATATTATTTAATTAGTTTTTTTGTTTGTTATTTAGTTTGTTCAGTTTTCTATCTTGTTTATTTTTTCATAATTGTACTTCATCATCTTCTCAATGAAAAATCTAAGTCTCTATCTGCATTTGTAAAGGAAGCTTCGATCAAGGACATAAACATGCTAGTTGATAAGTACTCTTTCGTATATGCAGCCCCTAAAAAATGAAAACGTATCACTAAAGTGGTTGAAATTAGGAGATAAACTTGTTGTAGCTGCTTTAGCTGCTGGATATGGTAAAACAGTGCATCAAGAAATTAAGTAAACACGTGTGTTTGCTTTTTTTTTGTGTTAAAAAGTGAGACTTTCATTAGTTTATTATATTGTGGCTTTGATTCATGATTTCAGTGTTGATAATTATGTTGTTGAGAAAGTTCAAAATAATTTTTCTGAGCAGTAGCAAATAAAATACAATAATAGATGTCATATATGTAGTCACAGTTAGTGGCCTTAATGAGATAGATAGTACACAGAGTTCTAGTAGATAAACAACTCAGGAGAACTTAGCACAAATACATCAACTAATTATGAGGATAATGATGTTGATTAAAATGATTATATACCTATGTTATGTTTTTATTTTATCTATGTAAAAATTGTATCAGATAAATTTCTAAACTACTTTTTCTTTATGTTAATTATAAATAATTGTTTATAGTAAATGTTTTTATTTAATTTAATATTAAAATTTAAAAATATTTAATCAAATTTTTTGTAAAAAAATTATGAAAAAAGCTTTGAAATTAAAATAGCTAGCATTTTTTTCCTCGCTAATTTAACTAGGGAATTATTTGTATATATTCAGTTGAAAAATATCAATTACTATTCTTAATTACAATCAAAATTAGCAAGGGAAAAAAATGATCAGCTAACGAATTTCCATCATTAAAAAATTTGCTAGGGAATTATATTTTCTCATTAATATTTTGCGACGAGCAGTTTAGATTGTGATAATTTTCTATTATTATTACGTCATTATTATATTTTAGTAACAAAAAAGCCTATATAGCTAGGAAAATTTCACTAGCAATTTGGGGTTTTTTTTTGTTGTGGTATCTGTCTTTCTATTTGTCTTTCTATATGTCTATCTATTTATCTAACTATCAGTCTCTATATCTATCTATCAATATATTTATTTATATATCAGTATATCAATCTGTCTATCTATCAATTTGTCTATCAATGTATCAATCAATCAATCAATCTATCTATCTATCTATCTATCTATGTATCTGTCTATCTATCTGTCTATCAATCCACCTACCTCAAATTGTATATCAATCTATCTATCTATTTGTCTACCTAAATATCTATCTATCTATCTATTAATCTACTTTTCTATCTGTCTATCTATCAGTCTTTCTAACTATCAATCAATCAATCAATCAGTCTGTCTGTCTATCTATCTATCTCTCTATCTATCTATCTATCTATCTATCTGTCTGTCTATCTATCTGTCTGTCTATCTATATATCTAGCTATATATCTATCATTATTTCTTTCTATCAATCAATCTAACTATTTGTTTATCTATCTCTCTATCTATTTATCTATATATCTATCTATCTATTTGTTTATTTATCCGTCTATCTATATTTTGTCCATCTATTTGTCAATCAATCAATCAATCTATCTATCTATCTATATACATGCCTATATATCTTTCTATCTAAATGTCTATCAATCTGTCTTTATATATGCCTATCTAATATCTATATATCTATCTATATATTTGTACGTCTATCTATCTATCTATCCATATATTTATCTATATATATATATATATCAATATTTTTGTCTATCTATCTATCTATCTGTCTATCTATCTATATATCTATCTATCTATCTGTCTGTCTACTATCTATCTATCTATCTATCTATCTGTCTGTCTATCTATTTTTTTATCAATCTACATATCTATCTATATGTCTATCTATCTATCGTATCTATATATAGATTGTCTATCTATCTATTATATATCTATCTATCTATCAATGTGGGCTATGTATCTGTATATCTCGCAGAATATCTATCTATCTAATAATTTATTGACATCTATCTATCTATCTAGTGTCTTTAATCTATCTATCTGTCTGTCTATCTATCTATCAATTAATTAATTTATCTGCCTATCAATCTTCTTTCAATTTGTCAATGAATCTATTTATCAATTTTTCTATCAATCCATGTATATATTTGTCTAACTATCTATATATTAATCTATTTATCAATCTATCTATTTATCTATCTAACTTTCTTTCTTTCAATCTTTATAACTTTCTATCTATCTATTTGTCTATTAATTTGTCTGTCTATATATCTACTAGTATTTCTAACAGTTTGTTTGTTTGTATATCTATTTATTGATCTATCTAACTATATAACTAACTGTCTATCTATTTGTCTATCTATTTAACAAAATTTCTCTCTCTTTCTCTCTCTCTATTTGTATATCTATCATTGTATCTATCTATCTATCTAACTATTTGTATATCTATCTAACTAACTATCTATTTATTTATCTATGTGTCTATCTTTCTATGTATCAATATGTCAATTTATTTATATATCTTTCTATATGACTATCTATCTATCTATCATTCTATCTATCAATCTATCTATCAAGCTTTCTATCAATATGTTTATCAATATTTCTATCAATCTTCTATCATTCTATCAATCAATCTGACCATCTATTTGTCTATCTATCTATCTATCTACTATCTTTATATCTATCTCTATATAAATATATCTATCTATGCATCTATCAATCTAGGTAAAAAATTGTCTATCTTCTTTTAGTCTGTCTATCTATCTATATGTCTATTTGTATATCTCAATGTTTGTCTGTCTATCTATATGCATATTTTTTGTCTATCTATCTTTCTATCTAAGTGCCTCCCTGATTGCCAACCTATCTATCTGTCTATCTATATATCTGTCTATTTAATTGTGTGTCTGTTTGTTTTTTTGTCTTACTGTCTTTCTGTCTATCTAACAATTTCTCTATCTATCTGCCTATCAATATATATATATATATATATCAATTTATCTATCTGACTATCTACTTGTCTGTCAATCTATCTATCTATTTTTTATCTATCTACCTATCTGGATGTCTATCTATCTTTATGTCTATCTATATTTCTATCTATTTATATATCTCTTTGTCTATCAATCTAACTATATATATATATATATATATATATATATATCTATCTATCTATCTATGTATCAATCAATCAATCTATATATCTATCTATCTATCTGTCTGTGTGTCTATCTACCTTTCTATCTATCTATCTATCTATTTGTCAATCAATATATCTATATGCCTTTCTATCTACCTAACTATCTATCTATGTGTATAATAATCTATCTATCTATCTATCAAAATATTTATCTATCTATCTAGCTATCTATCTATATCTAATTCTGTCTATCAATCTATCTATAAAAATTGTCCATCAATCTATCTATAAAATTGTCCATTTTTAAATTGTCCATCAAACTATATATCAATATGTTTATCAATCTTTCTATAAGTCTATATATCAATATATATATATATATATATATATATATATATATTATCTATATGTCTATCTATGTCTTATTTTATCTGTTTATCTATCTCTCTATCAATTTGTCTCTTTATATGTCTATTAATCTTTGTTTGAAAATTTCTATCTATTTATCTATCTATTGGGCAATTTATCTTTCTCTATGTATGTCTCTTTGTTTATCTATCTATCAATCTTCTAATTTATTTGTATGTCTATCTGTTTATTTGCTTGCCTGCCTAATTGTCGACCTACTTGACTGCCTACCTATATGTATTTGCCTATCTATTTGTATCTGTCTAACTAATTGTTTATCTATTTGTCTATCTATTTGCCTATCTATTTGTGTGTCTATTGTCTATCTATCCATCTACCTTTTTATCTATCTAATTGTTTGTCTATATATTTGTTTATATATATATATATATATATATATATATATATCTATTTTTCTATCTTTCATTCTATCTATCTTTCTATTTATCTGTCAATCTATCTGTCAATCTATCTATCTATTTATCTATCTATGTGTATATTTATATTTCTATCTATTTTTATATCTATCTATCTATCTATCAAACAACCTATCTATCTATCTATCTATCAATATGTCTTTCTATATGTTTTACTATCTATCTATCTATATGCCTATTTATCTATCTATATGCCTATCTATCTATCTATCTATCTAACTATCTAACAAATTATCTATCTTTATGTCTATCTATCTATCTATCTATTTCTATATCTATCTCTATTTATACTATCTATCTATTTTTGTATCAATCTATCTATTTATCTATATATATATATATATATATATCTCTATTTGTATACCAATTTATCAATCTATATATCTAAAAATATCACTATCTATCTATCTATCTAATAATCTAACTATTTATCAATCTATATATCTAGCTATCTTTTTTTCTATTTATCTATATATTTATATATGTATCTATATATCTAACTAACTAACTATCTATCTATCAATCTATATATCTAATTGCTTATCAATTTGTCTATCAATCTATCTACTAATCCATCTATCAATCTGTCTATTAATCTACGTAGCAATCTATCTATAAATCTATCTATCTATCCATCTATCTTTCTATTTATCTGTCTATAATCTTTATATCTATCTTTCTATATATATATATATATATTGTCTATCTATCTGTTTATCTGTTAATCAATCTATATATCTATCTATCTTTCGACTTTTCTATCTATCTGTCTAACTATCTGTCTATCTATCTATCTATTATCTATATATCTTTCTATCTATCTATCTTTATATCTATCTTTCTACCTACCTATCTATCTTTCTATAGGTCTATCTAACTCTCTATCTATCTATCTATATGTTTATCTATCTATTTATTTGTCAAATAATCTTTCTATCATTTTGGCTATCTATCTATTATCTTTTTGTCTATCTATCTGTTTATCAATTAATTAACTTTCTATATATCTTTCTAGCTATCCATATTTTTATTAATCTATCTATCAATTTGTCTCTCAATCTATCTATCTGTTTGTTTGTCTGCCTGTCTATATTTCTATTTTAATTTCTATCTATCTATCTATTTGTTTATCTATCTATATTTTATTTATATCTATCAATCTGTATATCTTTCTATCTATCATTCTATTTATCTATCTATCTTTTTGTTTATCTACTTATCTATATATCTGTTAACTATCAATCTATCTATATATCTAGATATGTATGTCTATATGTCTATATAGTTGTCTGTCTATTTCGCTATCTATCTATCAATCTATTTGTATGTCGACTTTATGTCCTATTTATCTATTTATTATGTATATATATATATATATCTATCTATATTCTATATGACTATTTGTCTTTCTATCTTCGTGTCTATCTATTTGTGTATTTCTATATATATGTCTATCTATATCTCTATCTATTAGTCTTTCTAATTATCTCTCTGTCTAGTTAATTTTTCTAATCAATCTTTCTATCCATATATCTGTCTGTATAGTTTTCTATCAACCAATCAATCAATCTACTAATCTATGTACATATCTATCTATTCGTATTATCTATCTAACTATTTATCTATCTATCTATTTGTGTGTCTATCTATCTATTTGTCAAATAATCTACCTATCTTTTTGTCTATCTATATATCTTTCAATTTATCTATCTCTCTATCTATTTATCTGCCCATCTTATTTATATATCTATTTATCTCTATATCCATTATCTATCATGCTATCTATCAATCTATCTATCAAACTGTCTATCAATCTGTATTTTAATATATCAATCATTATGTCTATCAATCTGTCTATCAAACACTCTATTTATTAGTCTATCTATCTATCTATCTATATGTGTTTATGTGTATATGTCTATTTGTCTATTTATCTATCTGAAAATTTATCAATCTGTTATCTTTAAATGGGTAAAACTATCTATTTGTTTAACTGTGTAATTGTTCATATATCTTTCTCTCTATCTATCTAACTATCTATCTATCTTTCATTCTATTAGTCTATTTGTCTATCAGTCTATCTATCTATAAGTCCTTTTGTTTATCTATAATCTATCTATCTATTTGTCTAAATATATATCTATTTATATGTCTATCGATCTATATATGTATATATGTATATGTTTATTTTTCTATCTATCTATATACCAATTTATAAAATTTTTATTTAGTTGTGTCTAATCTCTATTTGTATAACTATCTAAGTGTCTATTTGTATATCTCTTTATATATCTATTATCTTACTATTTTTCTATCTATCATTCTTTGAGTCTATTAGTCTATAAGTCTATATATCTGTAATTCTAATTTTTTTATCTATAATCTTTCTATCTATTTCTCTAAATATCTTTATAAATATCTATCTATGTATCTATCTTTCTTTCTTTCTTCATATCTAACTATCTATCTAGCTGTCTATGTAACTATTTGTATATCTGTCTATCTTTCTATCTATCTTTGTTTTCTTTCTAATTATTTACTTAACTGCCTATATGTCAACATGTATATCTTATATATATCTATCTATCTATCCTACATATTGGTCTATCTATGTATCTATCTATCAGTCTATCTATCTATCTATCTTTTTTATGTCTATCTATGTTTTAAACTATCTTTCTATCTGTCTATTTATATATCTAACAATCTATATATCTGTCTATATGTTTGTCAATCTATGAATCTAATTGTGAAACTATCTATTATATATATATATATTTATTTATTTATTTATCGAAATGTCTATCTGTCTACCTATCAATCTATCTATAGATCTATCTATATATTTATCTATCTATAAATTCATTTTTGTATTTATCTATCTATCTATTTGTCTAAAAATCTTTCTATCTATCAATCTATCTATCTATATGACTATCTATTTATCTATATATCTATCTATATGTGTGTTTATCTATCTATTTATCCATATCTATCTATCTATCTATCTATCTTTCTATATATATATATATATATATATATATATATATATATATCTCCCCATCTATATATTTTTCTATCTATCTCTCTATCAATCTATATATTTTATTTATCTATAAGACTATCTATCTATTAGTCTAGATATCTATTTGTCTATCTCATTTTATGCCTATATTTCTAATTTTATATCTATATATCTTTTTATATGTTTATATCTATTTTTCTTTCTATCTATTTGTTTATAAAATATTCTATCTCTCTATCTATCTATCTATTTATTTATGTCTTTCTATATGGATATCTATCTATCTAACTATGTGTCTATGTATCTATAAATTTGTCAATCTATCTATTAGTGTATATGTCAACTATCTATCTATCTATCTTTTTCTATATTTACCTATCTGTCTATTTGCGTATCTATCTACCTATTTATCTATCTATTTATCAATCTTTATATATGTCTATATATATGCTGATTTGTCTATATATCTATTTCTCTATCTATCTATATCTATCGGTTTATTTCTTTATATGACTATTTATCTATCTATCTATCTATATGTCTATTAGAGAATTTATTTTTCTGACTATATGTCTATCTGTTTATCTTTCTATCTAACTATTAGTCACTTTGTCTATTTATAAATCATTGTATCTTTCTATCTATCTGTCTGTCTGTCTGTCTATGTGTTTATGTGTCTTTGTGTTTATATGTCTATGTGTCTATAGGTCTCTATCTATTTATCTATCAATCTATTTTCCTACGTGTCTATTAATCTTTCTCTCTTTTTGTCTATATGTCTATCTTTTCATCTATCTATCTATCTATCTATATGTCTATCTTTCTATTTATCTATTTATCTATCTTTCTATCATTTATCTATCAACCTATCTATATATGTATCTATCCATCTATTTTTCTGCCTATATATTAATCTATCAATTTGTATATCTTTTTATCAATTTAATTATCTATATATATCTATATATATATATATATATATCTCTATCTATCTATAAGACTATCTATTTATTAGACTATATTTCTATCTATATATCTCTCTATATGTCAATATGTCTATTTGTGTATCTACCTTTGTAGATGTCTATCTATCTTTGTGTCTAACAATTTGTTTTTCTAACTTTCTATATATCTGTCTATCTAATTTTAACTCTATCTAACTATCAATCATTCTATCTTTTTAACTATCTATTAATATATTTGTATATTGTTTATCTTTATATCTTACTATCTATCTATCTATCTATTTTTCTATCTAGCTATCTATCTATATATCTATTTTTCTATCTATCTATATGTATATTTTCTATCTCTATATCTATCTAAATTTTTGTATGTCTTTCTGTCTATATATCTATTTATCTATCAAATTGTCTTTATATCTAATTATATAGCACTATATCTATCTATCTCTTATTTATCTCTTTGTTTATCAATTTATGTAGGAATTAATCTATATATCTATATATTTGTATGATTAAATATCTATCTATCTACCTATATCTCTCTATCTATCTACATATATTTTTATTATTATATCAATTTGTTTATCTATCTATCGATCTATCTATTTGTCTATCTATCTATCTATCAATATATCTATTTGTCTATTTGTCTATCTATCTATTTATGTATGTTTCTATCTATCAGTCTCTCTATCTCTCTATCTCTCTATCTATATGTTTATATGTTTATGTGTCTATCTGCAAATCTATTAATCAATCTATCTACCTATCTATCTATCTATCTGTTTGTTTGTCTGTTTGTCTGTCTGTCTGTCTATCTATCTATCTATCTATCTATCTATCTTTCTATCTATTTTCCTATTTGTCTATCTATCTTTCTATATATTTATCTATATGTCTATTAATATTTCTATCTATCTATCTATCTATCTATTTATCTATCTATATATCTGTCTATCAGTCTATATATATATTTGTCTATCTTTCTATCTATCTTTAATATTTCAATCTATCGGTCTATTTGATATATCTGTCTATCTATCTATGTATCTCTATATATGTTTATCTATCTAACTATCTATTTATTTGTCTATCTGTCTGTGTCTCTTTATTTGTCAACCATCTATCAGACTATTAGTCTATCTGTCTATTTATCTACTTATTTATGTGTCTTTCAATCTATCTTTATATATGTCTATTTGTTTATATGTTTATCTGCCTATCAATCTTTGTGTCTATATATCAATCTGTATATCTATCTATTTCTTTATAGGTTTATTTGTCTATCAATATATATGTCTATCTATCTATCTATCTATATGTTTATATATATATATATTTATGTGTTTATATATCTATAAATATATCTATTTATATCTTTATATGTATATCTATCTATAGGGGTAAATGTCTTTATGTCTATGTATCTATTGATCTATCAGTTTATATGTTTATATATCAATTTATCAATCTATCAATCTATTTATCTATCTAACTATTTAATCATCTGTCTATCTAATTATCTATCTATTAATTGTATATCTATCTAACTTTCTAACTATATTTCTGCCTATTAGTCTTTATATCATAAGTCAATCAATCAATCTATCTATATCTGTATATTTATTTATCTATCTATCTGTCTATTTATATATCTATGTATCTATTTATTTTTCTATCTCCCTACTTGTATATTTGTCTATATGTATATATGGTTATCTGTCTATCTATCTGATCTGTCTATATATCTATTGTCTATATTTCTTTTATCCGATAAATATATCTTTCTTCTGTTTATCTATCTATCTTTATAACTCTATTTATCTATCTATCTATCTATTTGTCTATCTACCTATCTGTCTAACTATCTAACTATTTAAGTGTCGATATGTTTATCTATTTATCTATCTATCTATCTATCTTTCTAACTTTATTTTTATCTATCAGTCTAATATTCTATCAGTCTATAAGTCTATCTATCTTTGTATCTATCTATCTATCTATTTGTCTATCTATCTATTATCTATCTATCTTTCTTTCTTTCTATTTGGTCTATCTATCTATCTATCTGACTATCTCTCTATCTACTACAATCTATCTATTTGACTATCAGTATATCTATCTATCTATCTACTATTTTCCTATTCTTCTATCTTCCTATCTACTAATTTGTCTTTTTTTATATCTCTTTATCTGTCTATTTATCTATCTGCCTATTTATCTATATACCTATCTATCTTTCTATCTATCTATATTTTTGTATATCTATCTATCAATCTACCTATCGATCTATCTATCTATATATCTTTCGATCTATCTATCTATCTATCTATATATTTGTCTTTCTGTCAATCTTTCTATCTATCTGTCTACCTATCTATCTATCTACCTATTTATTTTTCATTCTGCCTATTTATCTATTACTCTATTAGTTTATATGTCTATCTATCTATCTGTCTATATGTCAATGTATCTATTTGTATATATGTCAATCTATCTGTCTGTCTTTCTATCTATTTGTCTTTTTGTTTATCTGCCTATCTATATATCTATCTATCTGTCTGTATGTCTATCTATCTATCTATCTATATATGTCTATATAACAATTTTACTATCTATCTATCTATGTATCTATATATCTATCTATGTGTCTATCTATCTATCTGTCTATATGTCTATCTATCTTTTTGTCTATCTTTCTATTTGTCTATTGTTTATATGTCTATATATTTATTTGACTATCTATTTATCTATGTATCTATCTATCTATCTATCAATCCATCTATGTGTCTATCTATCTTTTTATCTCTCTATCTATCTGTATATCTATCTATTTGTCTTTTTG
This sequence comes from Sapria himalayana, assembly GCA_029783825.1. NCBI lineage: Eukaryota > Viridiplantae > Streptophyta > Magnoliopsida > Malpighiales > Rafflesiaceae > Sapria > Sapria himalayana. The sequence continues at coordinate 52,594 of JAREIK010001364.1, forward strand.
TATATCTGTCTATCTATCTATCTAACTATCTGAATATCGACCTATCTACATGTCTATCTATCTTTTTATCTATATGAATATTGATCTGTCTAGCTTTCTATCTATCTATAAATCTAACTATCTATTTTATTTTTTTATCTGTCTATCTGCTTATCTACTTTTATCCCTATCTACCTATCTATTTTTCTATCTACCTATCTATATGTCTATCTATCTATATATCAATCAATCTATCATATACTATCTCTTTAACTATCTATCTTTCTATATGTCCATCTTGTTAGGGTTCTAGTAATTTTCATTTCATAATTTTGTTGTGGACTAGGAACCAACCCAATGATCCAAGTGAATACAATTAAACATTGGAAATGAATGTTACTAATTAAAGCATAGAAAAAAAATAACTTTTGAATCCAAATGGTTCAGTTTAATCCTAGCATAGTCAAGTGTCCATGCCTCTAGCATTATCCACATAAACTTATCTTTGTTATTTCTTTATTTTGTATCTCTCCCATATTATAAAACCTTTGTTTTTTTACACACCCTCCTAAAATGATGTGTCATTTACAAAAAGAATGTTTTTTTATTAAAAGTAAGTGTCATTTAGTAAAAGGATGTGTCATTAATGACACATATTTATAAAAGGTTGTGTCATTAATTAAAAGAGAAACATGGGCTTTAAATTTGGGTCAATTTTAAAGTTCGTAACTCCAACATCTACTAATTGGACCAAACTCTTTAATTCAATTAGTTTAAGATTTAAAACTTATTTCATACTTAAGATTAGGCCCATTTATTTTTGTCTATCTAAAATA
>JAREIK010001364.1:57908-65408 GCA_029783825.1 Sapria himalayana
TATTTTAGATAGACAAAAATAAATGGGCCTAATCTTAAGTATGAAATAAGTTTTAAATCTTAAACTAATTGAATTAAAGAGTTTGGTCCAATTAGTAGATGTTGGAGTTACGAACTTTAAAATTGACCCAAATTTAAAGCCCATGTTTCTCTTTTAATTAATGACACAACCTTTTATAAATATGTGTCATTAATGACACATCCTTTTACTAAATGACACTTACTTTTAATAAAAAAACATTCTTTTTGTAAATGACACATCATTTTAGGAGGGTGTGTAAAAAAACAAAGGTTTTATAATATGGGAGAGATACAAAATAAAGAAATAACAAAGATAAGTTTATGTGGATAATGCTAGAGGCATGGACACTTGACTATGCTAGGATTAAACTGAACCATTTGGATTCAAAAGTTATTTTTTTTCTATGCTTTAATTAGTAACATTCATTTCCAATGTTTAATTGTATTCACTTGGATCATTGGGTTGGTTCCTAGTCCACAACAAAATTATGAAATGAAAATTACTAGAACCCTAACAAGATGGACATATAGAAAGATAGATAGTTAAAGAGATAGTATATGATAGATTGATTGATATATAGATAGATAGACATATAGATAGGTAGATAGAAAAATAGATAGGTAGATAGGGATAAAAGTAGATAAGCAGATAGACAGATAAAAAAATAAATAGATAGTTAGATTTATAGATAGATAGAAAGCTAGACAGATCAATATTCATATAGATAAAAAGATAGATAGACATGTAGATAGGTCGATATTCAGATAGTTAGATAGATAGATAGACAGATATACAAAAAGACAAATAGATAGATATACAGATAGATAGAGAGATAAATAGATAGATAGACACATAGATGGATTGATAGATAGATAGATAGATACATAGATAAATAGATAGTCAAATAAATATATAGACATATAAACAATAGACAAATAGAAAGATAGACAAAAAGATAGATAGACATATAGACAGATAGATAGATAGACACATAGATAGATATATAGATACATAGATAGATAGATAGTAAAATTGTTATATAGACATATATAGATAGATAGATAGATAGACATACAGACAGATAGATAGATATATAGATAGGCAGATAAACAAAAAGACAAATAGATAGAAAGACAGACAGATAGATTGACATATATACAAATAGATACATTGACATATAGACAGATAGATAGATAGACATATAAACTAATAGAGTAATAGATAAATAGGCAGAATGAAAAATAAATAGGTAGATAGATAGATAGGTAGACAGATAGATAGAAAGATTGACAGAAAGACAAATATATAGATAGATAGATAGATAGATCGAAAGATATATAGATAGATAGATCGATAGGTAGATTGATAGATAGATATACAAAAATATAGATAGATAGAAAGATAGATAGGTATATAGATAAATAGGCAGATAGATAAATAGACAGATAAAGAGATATAAAAAAAGACAAATTAGTAGATAGGAAGATAGAAAGATAGGAAAATAGATAGATAGATAGATAGATATACTGATAGTCAAATAGATAGATTGTTAGATAGAGAGATAGTCAGATAGATAGATAGATAGACAAATAGAAAGAAAGAAAGATAGATAGATAGATAGATAGATAGACAAATAGATAGATAGATAGATACAAAGATAGATAGACTTATAGACTGATAGAATATTAGACTGATAGATAAAAATAAAGTTAGAAAGATAGATAGATAGATAGATAAATAGATAAACATATCGACACTTAAATAGTTAGATAGTTAGACAGATAGGTAGATAGACAAATAGATAGATAGATAGATAAATAGAGTTATAAAGATAGATAGATAAACAGAAGAAAGATATATTTATCGGATAAAAGAAATATAGACAATAGATATATAGACAGATCAGATAGATAGACAGATAACCATATATACATATAGACAAATATACAAGTAGGGAGATAGAAAAATAAATAGATACATAGATAGATAAATAGACAGATAGATAGATAAATAAATATACAGATATAGATAGATTGATTGATTGACTTATGATATAAAGACTAATAGGCAGAAATATAGTTAGAAAGTTAGATAGATATACAATTAATAGATAGATAATTAGATAGACAGATGATTAAATAGTTAGATAGATAAATAGATTGATAGATTGATAAATTGATATATAAACATATAAACTGATAGATCAATAGATACATAGACATAAAGACATTTACCCCTATAGATAGATATACATATAAAGATATAAATAGATATATTTATAGATATATAAACACATAAATATATATATATATAAACATATAGATAGATAGATAGATAGACATATATATTGATAGACAAATAAACCTATAAAGAAATAGATAGATATACAGATTGATATATAGACACAAAGATTGATAGGCAGATAAACATATAAACAAATAGACATATATAAAGATAGATTGAAAGACACATAAATAAGTAGATAAATAGACAGATAGACTAATAGTCTGATAGATGGTTGACAAATAAAGAGACACAGACAGATAGACAAATAAATAGATAGTTAGATAGATAAACATATATAGAGATACATAGATAGATAGACAGATATATCAAATAGACCGATAGATTGAAATATTAAAGATAGATAGAAAGATAGACAAATATATATATAGACTGATAGACAGATATATAGATAGATAAATAGATAGATAGATAGATAGATAGAAATATTAATAGACATATAGATAAATATATAGAAAGATAGATAGACAAATAGGAAAATAGATAGAAAGATAGATAGATAGATAGATAGATAGATAGACAGACAGACAGACAAACAGACAAACAAACAGATAGATAGATAGATAGGTAGATAGATTGATTAATAGATTTGCAGATAGACACATAAACATATAAACATATAGATAGAGAGATAGAGAGATAGAGAGACTGATAGATAGAAACATACATAAATAGATAGATAGACAAATAGACAAATAGATATATTGATAGATAGATAGATAGACAAATAGATAGATCGATAGATAGATAAACAAATTGATATAATAATAAAAATATATGTAGATAGATAGAGAGATATAGGTAGATAGATAGATATTTAATCATACAAATATATAGATATATAGATTAATTCCTACATAAATTGATAAACAAAGAGATAAATAAGAGATAGATAGATATAGTGCTATATAATTAGATATAAAGACAATTTGATAGATAAATAGATATATAGACAGAAAGACATACAAAAATTTAGATAGATATAGAGATAGAAAATATACATATAGATAGATAGAAAAATAGATATATAGATAGATAGCTAGATAGAAAAATAGATAGATAGATAGATAGTAAGATATAAAGATAAACAATATACAAATATATTAATAGATAGTTAAAAAGATAGAATGATTGATAGTTAGATAGAGTTAAAATTAGATAGACAGATATATAGAAAGTTAGAAAAACAAATTGTTAGACACAAAGATAGATAGACATCTACAAAGGTAGATACACAAATAGACATATTGACATATAGAGAGATATATAGATAGAAATATAGTCTAATAAATAGATAGTCTTATAGATAGATAGAGATATATATATATATATATATAGATATATATAGATAATTAAATTGATAAAAAGATATACAAATTGATAGATTAATATATAGGCAGAAAAATAGATGGATAGATACATATATAGATAGGTTGATAGATAAATGATAGAAAGATAGATAAATAGATAAATAGAAAGATAGACATATAGATAGATAGATAGATAGATGAAAAGATAGACATATAGACAAAAAGAGAGAAAGATTAATAGACACGTAGGAAAATAGATTGATAGATAAATAGATAGAGACCTATAGACACATAGACATATAAACACAAAGACACATAAACACATAGACAGACAGACAGACAGATAGATAGAAAGATACAATGATTTATAAATAGACAAAGTGACTAATAGTTAGATAGAAAGATAAACAGATAGACATATAGTCAGAAAAATAAATTCTCTAATAGACATATAGATAGATAGATAGATAAATAGTCATATAAAGAAATAAACCGATAGATATAGATAGATAGAGAAATAGATATATAGACAAATCAGCATATATATAGACATATATAAAGATTGATAAATAGATAGATAAATAGGTAGATAGATACGCAAATAGACAGATAGGTAAATATAGAAAAAGATAGATAGATAGATAGTTGACATATACACTAATAGATAGATTGACAAATTTATAGATACATAGACACATAGTTAGATAGATAGATATCCATATAGAAAGACATAAATAAATAGATAGATAGATAGAGAGATAGAATATTTTATAAACAAATAGATAGAAAGAAAAATAGATATAAACATATAAAAAGATATATAGATATAAAATTAGAAATATAGGCATAAAATGAGATAGACAAATAGATATCTAGACTAATAGATAGATAGTCTTATAGATAAATAAAATATATAGATTGATAGAGAGATAGATAGAAAAATATATAGATGGGGAGATATATATATATATATATAGATATATATATATATATATAGAAAGATAGAAAGATAGATAGATAGATATGGATAAATAGATAGATAAACACACATATAGATAGATATATAGATAAATAGATAGTCATATAGATAGATAGACTGATAGATAGAAAGATTTTTAGACAAATAGATAGATAGATAAATACAAAAATGAATTTATAGATAGATAAATATATAGATAGATCTATAGATAGATTGATAGGTAGACAGATAGACATTTCGATAAATAAATAAATAAATATATATATATATAATAGATAGTTTCACAATTAGATTCATAGATTGACAAACATATAGACAGATATATAGATTGTTAGATATATAAATAGACAGATAGAAAGATAGTTTAAAACATAGATAGACATAAAAAAGATAGATAGATAGATAGACTGATAGATAGATACATAGATAGACCAATATGTAGGATAGATAGATAGATATATATAAGATATACATGTTGACATATAGGCAGTTAAGTAAATAATTAGAAAGAAAACAAAGATAGATAGAAAGATAGACAGATATACAAATAGTTACATAGACAGCTAGATAGATAGTTAGATATGAAGAAAGAAAGAAAGATAGATACATAGATAGATATTTATAAAGATATTTAGAGAAATAGATAGAAAGATTATAGATAAAAAAATTAGAATTACAGATATATAGACTTATAGACTAATAGACTCAAAGAATGATAGATAGAAAAATAGTAAGATAATAGATATATAAAGAGATATACAAATAGACACTTAGATAGTTATACAAATAGAGATTAGACACAACTAAATAAAAATTTTATAAATTGGTATATAGATAGATAGAAAAATAAACATATACATATATACATATATAGATCGATAGACATATAAATAGATATATATTTAGACAAATAGATAGATAGATTATAGATAAACAAAAGGACTTATAGATAGATAGACTGATAGACAAATAGACTAATAGAATGAAAGATAGATAGATAGTTAGATAGATAGAGAGAAAGATATATGAACAATTACACAGTTAAACAAATAGATAGTTTTACCCATTTAAAGATAACAGATTGATAAATTTTCAGATAGATAAATAGACAAATAGACATATACACATAAACACATATAGATAGATAGATAGATAGACTAATAAATAGAGTGTTTGATAGACAGATTGATAGACATAATGATTGATATATTAAAATACAGATTGATAGACAGTTTGATAGATAGATTGATAGATAGCATGATAGATAATGGATATAGAGATAAATAGATATATAAATAAGATGGGCAGATAAATAGATAGAGAGATAGATAAATTGAAAGATATATAGATAGACAAAAAGATAGGTAGATTATTTGACAAATAGATAGATAGACACACAAATAGATAGATAGATAAATAGTTAGATAGATAATAAGATAGATAGATATGTACATAGATAGATTGATTGATTGATTGGTTGATAGAAAAAATATACAGACAGATATATGGATAGAAAGATTGATAGAAAAATAAATAGACAGAGAGATAATTAGAAAGACTAATAGATAGAGATATAGATAGACATATATATAGAAATATACACAAATAGATAGACACGAAGATAGAAAGACAAATAGTCATATAGATAAATAGATAGATAGATATATATATATATAAATAAATAGATAAATAGACATAAAGTCGACATACAAATAGATTGATAGATAGATAGAGAAATAGACAGACAAATATATAGACATATAGACATACATATATAGATATATAGATAGATTGATAGTTAAACAGATATATAGATAAGTAGATAAACAAAAAGATAGATAGATAAATAGAATGATAGATAGAAAGATATACAGATTGATAGATATATAAATAAAAATATAGATAGATAAACAAATAGATAGATAGATAGAAATTAAAATAGAAATATAGACAGGCAGACAAACAAACAGATAGATAGATTGAGAGACAAATTGATAGATAGATTAATAAAAATATGGATAGCTAGAAAGATATATAGAAAGTTAATTAAATTGATAAACAGATAGATAGACAAAAAGATAAATAGATAGATAGCCAAAATGATAGAAAGATTATTTGACAAAAAATAGATAGATAAACATATAGATAGATAGATAGAGAGTTAGATAGACCTATAGAAAGATAGATAGGTAGGTAGAAAGATAGATATAAAGATAGATAGATAGAAAGATATATAGATAAATAGATAGATAGATAGACAGATAGTTAGACAGATAGATAGAAAAGTCGAAAGATAGATAGATATATAGATTGATTAACAGATAAACAGATAGATAGACAATATATATATATATATATATATATATAGAAAGATAGATATAAAGATTATAGACAGATAAATAGAAAGATAGATGGATAGATAGATAGATTTATAGATAGATTGCTACGTAGATTAATAGACAGATTGATAGATGGATTAGTAGATAGATTGATAGACAAATTGATAAGCAATTAGATATATAGATTGATAGATAGATAGTTAGTTAGTTAGATATATAGATACATATATAAATATATAGATAAATAGAAAAAAAGATAGCTAGATATATAGATTGATAAATAGTTAGATTATTAGATAGATAGATAGATAGTGATATTTTTAGATATATAGATTGATAAATTGGTATACAAATAGAGATATATATATATAGATATAGATAAATAGATAGATTGATACAAAAATAGATAGATAGTATAAATAGAGATAGATATAGAAATAGATAGATAGATAGATAGACATAAAGATAGATAATTTGTTAGATAGTTAGATAGATAGATAGGCATATAGATAGATAAATAGGCATATAGATAGATAGATAGTAAAAC
>JAREIK010001364.1:67908-115583 GCA_029783825.1 Sapria himalayana
ATAGACATTTAGATAGAAAGATATATAGGCATGTATATAGATAGATAGATAGATTGATTGATTGATTGACAAATAGATGGACAAAAATATAGATAGACAGGATAAATAAACAAATAGATAGATAGATATATGATAAATAGATAGAGCGATAGATAAACAAATAGTTAGATTGATTGATAGAAAGAAATAATGATAGATATATAGCTAGATAATAGATAGACAGACAGATAGATAGACAGCCAGATAGATAGATAGATAGATAGAGAGATAGATAGATAGACAGCAGACTGATTGATTGATTGAATTGATAGTTAGAAAGACTGATAGATAGACAGATAGAAAGTAGATTAATAGATAGATAGATAGATATTTAGGTAGACAAATAGATAGATAGATTGATATACAATTTGAGGTAGGTGGATTGATAGACAGATAGATAGACAGATACATAGATAGATAGATAGATAGATAGATAGATTGATTGATGATACATTGATAGACAAATTGATAGATAGACAGATTGATATACTGATATATAAATAAATATATTGATAGATAGATATAGAGACTGATAGTTAGATAAATAGATAGACATATAGAAAGACAAATAGAAAGACAGATACCACAAAAAAAACCCAAATTGCTAGTGAAATTTTCCTAGCTATAGGCTTTTTTGTCACTAAAATATAATAATGACGTAATAATAATAGAAAATTATCACAATCTAAACTGCTCGTCGCAAAATATTAATGAGAAAATATAATTCCCTAGCAAATTTTTAATGATGGAAATTCGTTAGCTGATCATTTTTTTCCCTTGCTAATTTTGATTGTAATTAAGAATAGTAATTGATATTTTTCAACTGAATATATACAAATAATTCCCTAGTTAAATTAGCGAGGAAAAAAATGCTAGCTATTTTAATTCCAAAGCTTTTTTCATAATTTTTTTACAAAAAATTTGATTAAATATTTTTAAATTTTAATATTAAATTAAATAAAAACATTTACTATAAACAATTATTTATAATTAACATAAAGAAAAAGTAGTTTAGAAATTTATCTGATACAATTTTTACATAGATAAAATAAAAACATAACATAGGTATATAATCATTTTAATCAACATCATTATCCTCATCATTAGTTGATGTATTTGTGCTAAGTTCTCCTGAGTTGTTTATCTACTGGAACTCTGTGTACTATCTATCTCATTAAGGCCACTAACTGTGACTACATATATGACATCTATTATTGTATTTTATTTGCTACTGCTCAGAAAAATTATTTTGAACTTTCTCAACAACCTAATTATCAACACTGAAATCATGAATCAAAGCCACAATATAATAAACTAATGAAAAGTCTCACTTTTAACACAAAAAAAAGCAAACACACGTGTTTACTTAATTTCTTGATGCACTGTTTTACCATATTCCAGCAGCTAAAGCAGCTACAACAAGTTTATCTCCTAATTTTCAACCACTTTAGTGATACGTTTTCATTTTTTAGGGGCTGCATATACGAAAGAGTACTTATCAACTAGCAGTTTATGTCCTTGATCGAAGCTTCCTTTACAAATGCAGATAGGACTTAGATTTTTTCATTGAGAAGATGATGAAGTACAATTATGAAAAAATAAACAAGATAGAAAACGAACAAACTAAATAACAAACAAAAAAACTAATTAAATAATATAGTGTAGCCAGAAGAAGTAATTAGGAACAAATACAAAAAAGAGAACCAGCATTTCAATGAGAAATTGAATCATGTAGTTTTTCTTGGAGATGGGTTCCCAGGTCCAAGTCCACACTAGTTCTTCTCTTCAGTATAAGGATCAAGACATCACTAGAGCCTCCAAGCAATCCGACTCTAACCCCCTTAGCTAACTCATTTTATTATTCCAAGACACCACACTTGTGTGTTCCATGTTTCCCCAACGAAGATGAATATTTCTTCACCACATCCAACAACTCAAACTGAGCAAAACGAGAGATGATGCCATCAATTGAAACAATAATAAAATAATACACAAACAGATTATCAACTTATTGTTTTAAATAAGAATACCAACACATGAAAATAATAGACACCCAATGTAAGGCGAAATATAAGAGAAGTCAGCAAATCAAATAAGAAACAACTAAGCAAACAACTATAGCAAAATGGAAGAAAAAGAAGGGAGCTTTGCCTATCCATCATGCACCCTTGTTGTTGCAGTTGAGAAACCAGCACCTACATCACAATGAGCACCTTAATAAACAAACAAACACCAACAACATGCACCAAACTAGGAGGTGGGCTACATCAATTTGTGTTGGCTCATAGTAAAGGAAGTAATATGACATTCTTCTGGTCTCATCTGGCTCTCCTCTTTCGGAGCAGGCTCAAACTACATTAATTTTAAGGGTGACCTAGGATTTGTAATTTCTAACTCACATATATACCCATATTATAATATCATGTTAAAAATTAAAATACAAAAAAAAATAAAATAAATACTCGATAATCAAATGTCATACAACTAAATTTTTATATGATAGACAAAAAATAATTAGTGCAGCTCAAATTAGAAATCTAATCAAAAGTATCCAAAATAATAAAAATCAATAAAAATAATATATTCTCTCGACACATCTTTTTTTATAAATCGTTATCTCCTAAAATGTCATTATCTTTTAAATTTTTCAAAAGACTAAATTGAATCTTATAAATAAAGAATTATGATAGATTTACTATCAAAACTAAGAGGAATTTAAATTGAGTATATGAGAGAAACAAGTGCAAAATGTTCATCAACCTCGAAAGAGATTCCAATCTTTCATAGCTTTTTTCGCACGTCTAAGTATATTAAATACAACATGATATAAATTTATTATAAAAATTTTTTAAACTAATTATACAAATATATATATGTAATATAAAATTAGATATTTACACTGATATTTGAACTTTTTTATGACACTCTCATATCTAATAGATTCAAAAGTATATCTTTTGCGAAATAGAATTAATTTAATATGAACATATGTTATCTTTATTCCAAAAAAATATAAAAATATACAAAAATTTTGCATTTCAACTTTCATAGAAACAAAATATTAATTAGATTCAAATGTATTAAGTTTAATGGAAAACAATTGCATAGAGTGTATCAATCCATGCTTATAAAAAATAGATCAATAATATAAAATTTTTTATATCTAACAAACAAAACTTATCTTGTAAATAAAATAATCAAGTAATTATTTCATTTGAACCCCATCAAAATTATCATAAAAAATATTTTTCACAACAAATTATAATAAGAACATATAGAGGTGATTAAAGAAAGAGGAAATCAAAATAAGATCATTTAACTACTAGATATAAGAAATTAAAATAACAAAACTCATGTATCAATGTATAAGACTTCACCAGCAAGAAAGCCTTTAGTTGAACTTTGTTCTCATAAAAAATACACTTGTTATTGGACAACTATAAAAAACTAATTACAAGTATTAAAACAAAAAATAATTATTCAATACATTTGAGTGGAAAAGTATATCATTTATTATGACATATCATTCTAAATGATAAAGTGTCTCAAACAGAGTTTAACTAGTCTTCAAATGAATAAGAAATAATATTAATACACAAAATAAATAAATATGAATAAAAAGTATTCCATCAATGGAAGATTAATACTAAAATATATTTGTTTATTTTGGAAAACATCTGAAGATAAGTTCAAAAGAGTCAAATGAATTGACTATTTTTTAGTTATAATCAATAAAACAATGGAAAAAACTATGTCAAAGGATCTCTCATTAATGAGCTTAGCACATGTAAAATTAAATTTTCCATGAATGAGTGGAAATCTCTTGATTAGGATAACTCTATCTCTTCAAATATTAGTGAGAAGTTTAAAAAGGAGTCTGAAGGGTAAAGGAATCACTTAATAAAAAAATTATTCAATCACCCAAAAGGTCAATTTAACTTCTTGCAAGGCTAATAAAGTGAAGGGAGGACAAATAAGAAGAAAAAGTAAAGATGGTTAATTTTGACAAATAGGGGTTCACCCCTTAGGTTTTTTTGTGAAGGGAGGACAACTAAGAAGAAAAAGTAAAGATGGGTTAATTTTCAATAATTTACGAAAACTAATATATATATATATATATATATATATAAAGTAAAAATAAACATATATATGAATTAGAGAGTTCACATGTCAGGTGCTCTCCTACAACATAACAAGAAAGAAATTAAAAAGATAAAATAAATATAGACATTAAATTAAATATCAACAATCTTTTTCAGAATATTGCATACATGCATTAAATATCAAAATTAGAAGATATGAAAAAAAACTTACAATCTTCTAAGTGTATTCATGAAGTTGTCTGCAATATATTCAATGATTAATATATTCACTAATAACATGTCGAATTGTCTAAATATCACATTAAAATATTATCACCATATGAATTGGTAAACATGACATCTCCAAAAAGTTACTAATATACTAAAACATAACTCTTTGCATGAAGCTAGAAACAACAATATGCCCATATACTATATCTTAGAAATGTGTACATATGAGTGTATGTAGGAAATCTAATATGTAACTATAAATACTATGAGTGCAAATAATATTTGATCTGGTTTGTTGTGATTTACAATTTATTATTATTTTTTTATTTTATTTTTTTCTTGCATATGTATAAGAGCATTCAACCTATGGGATATCATAATTCTATTAGTCCCTCATATAAGGGTTTAGTTTGTATACATTATGTTATGCGATTTTTTAAATACTCTTCTTTTACTTTGCATTGTTTCTCAACATAGTATTCAAAGCCAAAATCTTATGGAATACAAATTCTTGAGTGTGTAGCTTGCATTTTGAATGTGCAAAAACTTTTAATAGTTTATTACAATATAATAAAAAATCATTTTAGAAATTATATGATAAAAAGTTGGAGATATTTCTCAAATACTCTTTTGTTACTTTGCATTGTTTCACAACATGGTATCAATGCCAAGATCTTATAGAATACACATTTTTGAGTGTGTGGCTTGAATTTTGAATTTGCTGACAGGTCTTGAACCCAATACATTGGACAAAGATACTTATATTGAATAAAGACATGAGCTCCAACAAATACATATAATATACAAATTTCTTAGATGATTTGTCATTTTAGTATTATTCTCATACAAATACTTTTAATTCCAAATTCTTATAAGATTTGGTTCATTAAAATTTATGTAACAACATACTAAATTTAATTCATTATATGGATCAAATGTATTATTTATAATATTTAATTAACTAAAATTTATTTTAAATTTTACTAGGAAAGATCTATAAACTCAAAAATAAGTAAGAACATAACGAATATAATAATTAAAATAAATAATAAAAATATATTAATCTTATGATGCAAAGCATTTATTAGATAAAATATGATTATTTATTATATATCTTTATATCTTTATAAGTTTAAAGATTATACAAAATATAAAGAATATACAAAATATTATTATTTATATCTTTATATCTTATAAATATAAAGATATTTATTATATATCTTTATAAGTTTAAGCAATTAAGCTTAAAGATTATACAAAATATAATATCTAATATACAAAATTCTCACTCAACACATAATTTATGAGAGATTAATATCTTAATTGTCTTACCAATAAAAATCAAAAAGATTTAATTTATAGTTGTCAATTGGGTCGGGTAGCCCGGACCCAGCCCGAAGCCTAGCATTGCATGCAATAGTACCATGACCAGGTCTGTGCCCAACAGACCCTCAATACGAGTCTTGTCGTGCCATGCTGAGGGTTTTCGGCCCACGTGCCATGCCAGGCACGTGGGCACGGCGTGGGTGACGACGCACTGAGTTGTGCCTGACAGGGGGATGACATCGTGATGGCCAATAGGCAATGGTAGTATGACGGCATGGCATCAAAGCTCTAATTTTGTAAAAATTTGACCGACCCGACCCGAACCAACCAGCCCGGACCCTGGTAGTTTTGGGTTGTGGGCCCATGCCAAGTTTGCCCTCCAAGGAACCATTCCATGCCAAGCACGACACTCCAGCTCGGTTGGGCCCTAAAATGTCATCTAATTAGTATCGAACAAATGACTCATAACTGTTAACAAAGATATTGTTCATCTTAAAAAAATATTTATGTGACCCACAACAACACGCAATCACTATTGTATGGCATAATTATTGTTTTCTAATTTATATTAAACATGCATAGTGATGGAATAGCCATTTTAACAAAATAATTTTGTTAGTTAATTAGGTATTGAGTCATGAGTGCCCAAAAACAACTCATTCCTAGGACCTAAGTAGCTCTGCACATTCCACATTGTCATGGGTAACGAGTCACAATTGTCTGACCATGATTCTAGCATAAATGATGCTTGGGCAAAAGAAATGGGTCATAACTAGCACATTGGGCTAGCCTACACCCCAACCACAAATGGCATATGGGGCCACTAAATGAGGCTTAGTAAACCCATGGTCTCATGCCATACAAGACCATTCCATGCTGAACTAGATAGACACTCATACCACAATAAATGCTCATAAGAGTGTCCCAAGGACAGTGTCACTTCATCAAAACTCTAGACATGTGATACATGAACCGATGACCATAGTCAATGACAAACAGTGAAAGCATATAGTATCTAAGAACTATCAAATACTATATTACACAATATATTTTTTTATATTATTTATTTAATACATGAATACAAGAATACATAAAAATTATATTGGAGCACTCCTTTTTACTATGATCATCCTCTTTCTTATAACTTAAGTGCAAAACATGAATCCAAACAAAAGTAATCTCAAAAATTCTGATATAATGATTTATCTCAACCTTGAAAATAATCAAAGTGAAGGAAAAATCAACATATGCTTACCTTGCAATTTGAATCAGTTGCTACAAATTGTCCCAATAATAAGGCATCTTCCCTCTAGCTCTCGGGGCAACATAAGCTATTTCTTAGATAAACCTTTAGAGAATTATTAAAAGCAAATTTAAATATCAAAATTACAATAAATTAAAGTAAATTTAGATAGTAACTTTAGATAATGATATAAAAATAGAATTTGATCAGATACATAATGCATAGATATTTAATTTTCAACAAAATGCTACAAATGGAAATACCTGAGCAAACCGATAACAAGATGCAATGCCCTAGTAGATAGAATTTTTTTCTTAATTTTCGGAGATGAATGAACCAAATTGTCAATCACACCTACCTGCAACAACAAAAATAATTGGTCCTAATAAGAAAACAAAAGGCAAGATCAAAATTTCAGAATAATGATAACTAAAAAAATAATTGAGATCTCAATTTTTAAGTATAATGTATAGCAACATCTTCTGAGCACAATATTAAGATGAGAGTGGGGGGAGCATTGCACTCGATAATCTAAAAAGTCAAAAAAATGTATTATTTTATCATGGCAAAGTAAATGATAAAAAATCTGCAACCACAATAAGGAACATCACCTGATTTTTATTCTCTTCATTCTTGTAAGCTAAGGTTCTCAATGCCCCAGCAGATGCCCTTTGTACTTTGGTGACAAAGGGGTCTAACAATTCAGCCAGAGGTCGTATCACACAATTCATCCTGAAAAATAACTCAATAATAGAAAGCATTGTGGACAGTGCCAAAGTGATTGCATTAAAAATAACAACCTAATATGAGTTTGATTGTGCTATTCTCATTGGCAAGGTTGGTGATCGCATCAGTAGCCCATCTTAGGATGCTATTCATTACTTGAGAAGTAGATCCATCTTTGTGCCTCTTCAACAAGTCCACAAGAGGTGGCAAAGCACATGTGTCAATAATAAGCTACTGATGTTCTGGCTATTCCATAAAAATTGGTAAATGTTCATGAGTGTAACATGTAAAACATCACAAACAATAGTCAGCAATAGAATGATGCAATAGCTTACAAATCAAACAACTAAAGCATATAATGTGTGAGACACTTCATTGTTCATAGATTTTGAACTCATGAGTTACTCACAAATTTTATTGAATTCATTCTTAACTAATATTACCATATTAATATTTTAGAAAAATAAATAATATATTAATTAATACTAATTATTATAGTTTATAATCATACCTTTTTGTGTTTTTTACTTTTTTTTATTATTTTCTTTGTTATTATTGATGGAAGCACCTAACATCTAGACTGCTTCAATTCATTGGTCCATTATATTATATGAAAGGATTGCTTGTTATTTTTTACTCAGAGTTTTTCATCAAGTTTTATGTTTGGCGTAGAATTATGTATAGTATCAAAGCCAAAACTCTAAGGAAAACAAACCTTGAGGCATGTAAGTGTTCACAAGCCTAAAAAATGAGAGAACATACATTGTGCCAACACACGGGACAAGAGCGTACATGCTACAGTAACACCCCATATACTGCCATCACATACAATGTGAGATGAACATCAACTCTATAAAAGGACGTTGAATGGTTATGCATGACAGGAGAGTTTGTGCATGGTAGTAGGCACCTCAATTGCACAATAGGCATTGTAGTTGTGTATTATTGTTTTTGTTGATAGTGTGCATGGTTGTGCATGGTAATATGGCAAAATAGTAGACACTTCAATTATATGATTTGGGCAGAAACTAAAATTTGGGGAGAATCCAATTAAGTTTAATTTTTTGGCATAACTTCAATTTTTGGGATAACAAATGATTTATCACATTACAATAACAAATGATTTATATCCTTGTAAATTTACATAAAAATATCAATCTATGATATATATATTCATCATATGATATATAAATTATAGACATAATCTCTTGTGTATGCATACAAGCATCATATTGCACATCACTATTATCTTAGATGCATATTTATTTAAAGTATAAACTTTTATATATAATGATATATGATATATAAGTATACAAGTGTTTAGATATAATGTTGTGTTTAAATATTTTTTATAATGTTACATATATATAAATATATATGTAGCACTTTTATAAATATATATAGTATATATATCACATCTATATAAATATTATAAATATTAATATTTATATAAAAATTTATTTGTAATATAATTGTTTACAAATATGTATAAATTTTATATGTTATATAAATTTTATATAAAAATTATATAAATTGATAGTTTTATGTAAATGTTGTATAAATATTTATAAACATTTATATATGTATAATTATTTATATATAACATTATATGTTTTATATAAAGATATCAATGTTTATATATAATGTAATATGCTTATATATATATATTATTGTATAAGAGATAGATAGATATACTAATAGATAGAGACACATATAGATAATCAAATAGATAGAGAGACAGATAGATAGATAGATGAATAGATATATAGATAGATAGATAAATAGATAGATAGATATATAGACAAATATATAAACAGGTAGATAGACAGATAGATTGATAGATTGATTGATATATAGTTAGATAGAAGGATAGATAAAAGATAGACAAAAAGATAGATAGATAGATAGATAGATAGATAGATAGATAGATAAACTAATAGATAGACAGATAGATAGACAGCTGGATAAATAGATAGATATATAGATAGATAGTAAATAGAGAATAGATAGATGGATGGATGAATTGATTGATTGATTGAGAGACAGATAGATATACATATAGATAGACAGATAAAAAGAAAGATAGATAGATAGAAGATAGAAGATAGATAGATAGATAGAGATAGATAGATAGATAGAGATAGATAGATAGATAGATACATAGATAGTTAGACAGACAGACGGATAGATAGATAGATAGATATAAAGATAGATAGAAAGAAGATAGAAAAATAGACAAATAGATAGAAATATAGAAAGACAGACATATAGATAGACATATAGATTGATAGACAGACAAATAGATAAATTGATAGACAGATATATAGATATATAGGTAGATTCATAGATAGACAGATAGAAAAATAGGTAGATAGATAGAAAGATAGATAGACAGATAAATGGAAAGACTGATAGATAGAAAGACAAATAGAGTTAAAGAATAATAGATAGATAATTAGATAGATAGGCATACAAATAGACAAACAATAAGATAAATTGATAAATGGACAAAAAGATAGACAAATAACAGATTGATAGATTTATTGATAGACATATAGATAGATAAATACAAAATAGATAGATAGATAGATGGCTAAAAATGATAGATAGGTTGATAGAGAGATTTATTTACATAATGATAGGTAGATAGATAGATAGATTTATATAAAGATAGATATATAGATAGATACACAAATAGATACAGAGATAGATAGATAGATAAATATATAGATAGATAGATACATGTAGTTATTGATAGATTGATAGATTGATAGACAAAAAGATAGACATATAAAAAAGAGAGATAAATAGACAAATAGATAGAAATGTAGATAAAAATATAGATAGATAGATAGGCAAAAAGATAGATAGATCGATAGATAGACAGATAAATAGATAGATAGATAGTTAGACAAATACATAGAAAGTCAGATAGATAGAATGATAGATAGACATATAGATAAATATAAACATAAATCGATAGATAGACAAAAAGATAACAATATAGATAGATAGATAGATAGATAGATATATATACAATAGACAGATTGATAGAGTGATAGATAGACAGATAGATAAACTCATAGATAGACAAATAGATATGCAAATAGATAGACAAACAGATAAATAGATAGATAGTTAGATAGATAGATAGACAGATAGATAGATAGATAGATACACAGATAGATGGACAAATAGATAGATAGATAGATAGACATATAGACATACATACAAATAGATAAAAGACTAATTGATAGATACACAAACTGATTGATAGACATACACACCGATAAATTAACAAACAAATAGAAAGATAGAAAGAAAGATTGATTGATAGATTGATTGATAAATAGATGATTGATTGATAGAGAAATATATAGATAGTTAAAAGAGTGATTATTAAATAGATTATTAGATAGATACATAGATAGATAGATAGACAAATAAATAAACAGATAGATACACTGATAAATAGATGATAGATTGATAGATAGATAGATAGACTGGCATATAGATAGATAGATCGATAGACAAATATAGATTGACATATAGAAAGACAAAAAGATATACATATAGATAGTTAGATAGGTAGATATATTGATAGATAGAAAGATAGATTATTAGAAAAATACATAGATAAATAGATAGAAAGTTAGATAAACATAAATGAACAGATAGATAGAGAGATAAATTGATATATTGATAGATAGATAGATTAATAGAAATATAGACAAATAGATTGATAAATAGACATTTTGATAGATAAAAAGATAAATAGATAGATAGAAAGATAGATAGATAGATAGATAGATAAACATAGATAGGTAGATAGATATAAAAAAAGAATGACTTATATACAGATAGATAGTGAGATAGATAGATAGGCAGATAGATAGACAGATATACAGATAGATAGAGAGATAGATAGAGATATAGATTAATGATAGATAGAAAGATCAATAGATTGATTGATAGAAAGATAGAAAGATTGATATACATAGATAGACAAATAGATAGACTGATAATAAATAAACACATAAATAGATAAATAAATAGAGAGATAGATAGATATACAATTAGACAGATAGAAAAATAGACAGACGGATTGATTAACAGACATATTGACAAATAAATAGATAAATAGATAAAAAGCTATAAAGAATAATGAAAGATAGTCAGAAAAATAGTCAAATTGATAGCAAGATAGTTAGATAAAAATATTGATTGATTGGTTGATAGACACATAGATTGAAGGATTGATTGAAATATTGATAGATAGATTGGTAGAAGAATTGATATAGATATAGATATATAGATTGAAAGATAGATAGATAGAATATATATAGATAGATAGATACATAGATATATATATTGATAGGTTACAAGACAGATAGATAGAGAAATAGATAGACTGATACATAGACACTTAGATAGAAATATATATATATATATATATAAATAAATAGATAGATAGATATATAAATAGAATGAAAAACAAAATAAATAGATCTATAAATAGATAGATAAATAGACATATAGACAAATAGATAGACAAATAGATAGACAGATAGATAGAAAAAATATAGATAGATAGGTACACAAAAAGATAAATCGATAGATAAATATATAGATAGATTGATTGATTGATTGATTGATAGATTGATATAAAGATATATAGATAGACAGATAGATAAATAGATAGACATATATATAGAAAGATTGATTGATATATAGATAGATAGATAGACAGATAGATATGTAGATAGATAGATATATAGACAAACAGATAGATAGATAAATTAAAAAGATAGATATATAGATAGATAGATAATTAGATAGACATATAGATAGACAGATAGATAGACATATAGATAGATGGATACATAGATATATAGATTGATAGACAGATAGATTTATAGAAAGATAAACAGGTAGAATGGAAGATAGAAAGATAAAAAAATAGATATATAGAGAGTTTTATAGATAGATAGATAGATAGACAATAGATAGATAGATATAAAGACTGACAAATAGATAGACAGACATATAGATAGTTTCATATATAGAAATACAGATAGATTGATAGACAAATAGATTGAAAGAAAGATAGTTAGATATATAAATTGATACGCAGATTGATAGATTAATTAATAGACAAAAATATAGTAAAATATATTGATAGATTGATAGATTGATAGATGGATAGATAGATTTATAGATAAATTGATATTTAGATTGATAGACTGGTTGATAGACAGACAGATAGATAGATAGAAACATAGATATATTGATATAAATATAGATAGATAGATAGATAAATAAATATATAGTTAAATAGATTGATAAATTGATAGATAGATATAAAAATAGATAGATATAAAAATAGATAGATAGACAGATAGATAGATAGATAAATAGGCAAATATATAAATAGACAGACAGACAGATAGATAGATAGATAGATAGACAAATTGATAGATAGATAAATAGATAGAAATATAGATAGATGGATAGATAGACAGAAAGATAGATAGATTAGATTATGAGTTAGAAATCTCAGGGATTCTACTCATAGCAAACCTTAGAATCATGGACATGTCAGATTTTGATGTAATTCTTTGCATGGACTGATTAATAGCACATCTAGTCGTTATTGATTGTGATCATAGAAGAATTATTATCCACGAACCAGATGATATATATGTTGTATTTCAAGACCATATGCTTGATGCATTACACCAGACTATATATTATTCTAAATGGCACGAACAACTTTTGGGTTGGCTGACATGTCTCACCCTAGAATAAGCGGGGATATTAAATATGGATCTTTCTCGGATAGTTTGTGAATATGAGGATGTTTTTCTTAATGAATTACTAGGATTACCCCATCTTAGGATTACCAACACACCAGGATTACCCCCACATAGGATGACATCTATTCTATTACAAGAACTAAAGTTCCAGATACAATATTTGTTTGACAAGGGTTTCATTAAACTCAGCACATAACCTTGTGGTGCTCTGCTTTTATTTGTAAAGAAGAAGGATAAACCCCTTCGACTG
The DNA here is from genome assembly GCA_029783825.1 of Sapria himalayana. Classification (NCBI taxonomy): domain Eukaryota; kingdom Viridiplantae; phylum Streptophyta; class Magnoliopsida; order Malpighiales; family Rafflesiaceae; genus Sapria; species Sapria himalayana. The sequence continues at coordinate 81,622 of JAREIK010001364.1, forward strand.
TGCATTGGTTATTGATAGTTGAATCAAGTTATGATAAATAATCAATATTCATTACTAAGGATTGATGATTTATTGACCAGTTAAAAGGGGCACATATTTTTTCCAAAATAGATCTTCGTACTGGATATCACCAGTTGTTAGTTAGAGATGCTGACATCCCTATGACAATATTTAGAACATGGTATAAGCATTTTGAGTTTACAGAAATGCCTTTCGGATTAACAAATGTGCCAACGACATTCATGGATCTTATGCATATAATATTTCAGCCATATTTAGATTATTTTGTTGTTGTTTTTGTGGATGACATTTTTATCTATTCTTAGTCCGAATTAGAGTATGAGAGTCATTTACATATTGTTCTCCAAACTTTGAGAGAATATAAGTTGTATGCTATGTTTGGTAAATGTGACTTTTGGTTGACAGAAGTAAAATTTTTGGGACATGTAGTATCAGCTACTGTTATCTTAGTGAACTCTGAAAAAGTCAAGGCAGTCATGAGTAGGGAGAGGACAAAGTCAATTTTTGAAATACGTAGTTTCTTGGGATTGGCTGGGTATTACAGAAGATTTATTGAGTATTTTTCCCGTTAGCTGCTGATATTACTAGATTGTCCAAGAAGGAAGTTAAGTATGAGTGTACTAATTCATGTGAAATGGTATTTCATTAATAGAAAAGGAGACTTACTTCAGCTCCTATTTTGATAGTTCCGGATAGGAGACATAAATATACAGTATATTGTGATGCCTCGAAAGATGGATTGAAATGTATTATGATGCAAAATAGGGAGAGTTGTAGCTTATGGTTCAAGGCAGTTAAAGAATCATGAGAGGAATTACCCAACACATGATATAGTGTTGGTGGCTATAGTCCTTGCTTTAAAAATATAGTGCCACTATTTGTATGGGGAGTAATTTAAGGTATATTCAAACTATAAAATTCTGAAATATATCTTTACACAATGAGACCTTAACATGAGGCAGCATCGATGGATGGAGTATCTAGAAGATTATGATTTTACTTTGAATTACCATCCAGGTAAGGCAAATGTGGTGACTGATGCACTTAGTTGGAAATCATGAGGTGCGCTAGCTAATATTATTTTGTAGGAATGAGATATGCTTGAAACTGTGGGATGATTCAGCTTACAATATAGCAGTTAAAGTCAGGGTGTTATCAGAATATTAGTAAGTATACCTTTGCTATTAAATAAGGTGATTTAGATGCAGAAATAAGATACAGAAATATTATCTATAAAGAGCTGAGTAGAAACTGATACATACGATGAATGTTGGGCTATTCATCTGGATGTTAGTCTTAGATTTAGGGAACAGAATGTTGTTTCCTAGATAGTAGAATTGAGAGAGAAGATTCTTAAAAAATTTCATTATTCTCATTTTACAGTACATCCAGAAGACACACATATGTATAATGGTCTTCGTCACTAGTATTACTGGAATAGGATGAAGAGACACATTGGGGATTTTGTTAGATGATGCCTCACGTGTTAGCAGATAATGGCTGAGCATTTGAGGACTCTAGGATTACTCCAGCCTTTGGATGTAGTAGAGTGGAAATTAAAGCATATCACATTGGATTTTGTGAGTAACTTGCCACATACATCACGAAAACATGATGCTATGTGGGTGATTGTTGACCGTCTTACAAAGTCCGCACATTTTTTGGCAATGTGAATGATCTTCACATGTGAGGAATTGTGCAGGTTATACATACAAGAAATTATCCAATTACATGGAGTGTCAGTATCTATTGTATCGGATAGAGATTCCAGATTTATGTCTCATTTTTGTAAGAATTTCTAGAAAGCAATTGGAACACGGTTGATAATGAGCACAACTTTTCATGCACAAATAACGGTCAGTCAGAAAGAACCATACAAGTTTTTGAAGATATGCTACGAGCATATTGTCAAGATTTCAAGGGTTGCTGGGAAGAATATCTGTCTTTGGTCGAGTTTTCTTATAATAATAGTTATCAGTCAAGTATACAAATAGCATCATATGAAGCATTGTATGGAAGGTTATGTCGATCTCCAGTTTGTTGGGGTGAGGTGGGAGACTGATCCATCACGAGTCTAGATGTGATTAGAGATACCTTAGAGAAAATAGATTTGATACTACAACGTGTTCTTATAGCTCAAAGTTGATAGAAAAGTTATGCTGATAGACAAAGATGACCTCTAGAATTTAAGGTGGGAGATCATATTTTCTTGAAAGTGATGCCAAAAAGAGAGTAATCAGATTTGGTTAGCATGGAAAGTTATCGCCAAGATATATTAGACCTTTCAAAATACTCAAGAAGGTGGGTTTGGTTGCTTATCGATTGGCATTACCGTCATATTTATCTGGTGTCCATGAGATATTTTATGTCTCTATGCTTAGGAAATATATTTCAGGTCCACCTAATGTAATGGATTGGGGCGAACTCATTATTGATACAGATGGAATGTTTAAAAAATATAAGTGCGTATCATTGATAGGCGAGACCACGTTTTGCAACGCAAGATGGTGACACTAGTAAAAGTAATTTGACAGCATCAAGGAATAGAAGAAGCAACATGGGAACATGAAGACATGATGCATGTCGCTTATCCTTTTTTATTTGCAAATGAAGGTATGTGTTTTAGTAATTTAATAATTATTTAACTTCAGAATATGTTTATAATTGTAAAGTTGTATCTGTGAGAATTTCGGAATGAAATTCATTAAGGAGGAGAGAATGTGAAATCCCGAAAAAAAATGAAGAAATAAATAACATGATTTATTTCTAGAAAAAGGGTAAAATAGTAATTTTTTTATAAAAAAATTAACTAAAAATTTTAGAACTCTACTGATAAAATGAATTTTGTTATTGAATTCGTCTTGGAAAATATAGTTACGTTGACAAATTTTCTCAAATTCTGAGGAAGTTTGAATTTTTATTTTTTTTAATTAGTTAAATAATTATTAGAATAAATAAATAAATATAAAAAAATGAAAATGGAAAATACTACGCCACGACGTCATCATGTGGCAGCGCTTGTGCCGGTCCATGTGTTTGAAAAAAAATTAAAAAATTTAAAAAATTTAAAAAATTTAAAAAATTTTAAAAATTAAAAAAATTAAAAAAATTTAAAAAATTAAAAAAATTAAAAAAAATAATTTAAAAAATTTAAAAATTTTAAAAAATTTAAAAAATTTAAAAAATTTAAAAAATTTAAAAAATTTAAAAAAGTTAAAAAATTTAAAAAAGTTAAAAAATTTAAAAAATTTAAAAATTTAAAAAATTTAAAAAATTTAAAAAATTTAAAAAATTTAAAAATTTAAAAAATTTAAAAATATTTTAAAAAATAAAAAAAATAAAAAAAATAAAAAAATAAAAAAAATAAAAAAATGAAAATAAATAAATAAATAAATAATATAATAATATAATAATAAAATAATAAAATAATAAAATAAAAAAATAAAAAAATAAAAAAATAAAAAAATAAAAAATAAAAAAATAAAAAAATAAAAAAATAAAAAAATAAAAAATAAAAAATAAAAAAATAAAAAAATAAAAAAATAAAAAAATAAAAAATTAAAAAAATAAAAAAATAAAAAATAAAAAAATAAAAAAATAAAAAAATAAAAAAATAAAATAATAAAAAAATAAAATAATAAAATAATAAAAAAATAAAATAATAAAATAATAAAAAATAAAAAATAAAAAAATAAAAAAATAAAAAAATAAAAAAAAATAAAATAATAAAATAATAAAATAATAAAATGATAAAAAAAATAAAAAAATTATTATAATAAAAATTTAAAAAAACGACGTGAATCCAGAAAATGGTTGATGAGATCTTTAGTTTAACATCTAATTTATAAAGTTTCCAAGAAATTTTCTGAAAGGTAGTGGTTTTCTCTTATCAGAATTTCTTTGTATTTAAAGGCCATAAATGATCATATTTTATATTTCAATTTGAATTGTTAGAAATGTCATTGGAAATGGTTAATTGATAAAAAATTTATGGGTTTTGTTTAGTAAAATTTAGTGTTGGTTAATTGGGTTTGGATTGTTATAGCTGTGTCTTAAACCTCGTTTAATCGTAAATGATATACTTTCATATCATATGCACGGGAACATTTCATAAACATGAGTGGGTGAATGATATATATATATATATATACATACATATAAAGGTGTATGAAATGTATTTGGAGAACTCAAATTAGGATAACGTCCAGATTGAGTTACATAGAATTTTTTCTTGAGCATGACTATTATAAATTTGTGAACTCAAATTGGGACAACCTCCAGGCTGAGTTTCACGGTGGCTTTTAGAAAATATCCAAAAAAAAAAAATATTTTGTCGGAGAAATGTCCAATATATTTTTCGAAGGATATCCATATTTCTCAGAGTAAATTCAAGGAATTCAGATTTTATTCGAAGAAATGTCAAATATATTTTTCGGAGGAGTTTCATATTTTTCGAAATAATTCCAAAAAAAATAAATATTTCATTACTAAAATTCACCGAATTACTGACCGATTATTCGGTCGCTAATTCGGTATTTTTTGGTCTGTAAACCAAATTGCAACCAATTACCCACCAAAATATTTGATCACAATTTTGTTTTGTCGTTAATTTTTTTACCAACAAAAAATCAGTCGGTCAGTAAATTACCAACCATTTATTGACCCTTTACCAACAAATAATTACCGACTATATTCCGACAATTTTCTGACAAAAATATTTAGGTCGGTACATTACTCTCCAAATGGTCTGTATTTAACGATCATTTGCAAACCATTCACCGACAAATAATTACCAACTCAATTCCAACTATTTTCCGACCAACAGTAGTTAGTCGGTAAATGGTCTCCAAATGGTCAGTAATTATCGACCAACTAAAGACCATTTACTGACAAATAATATCCGACTATATTCCGACTATTTTCCGACAAAAACCATTTGGTAAGTAAATTGTCTCCAAATGGTTAGTAATTACTGACAATTTACAAACAATTTATCAACAAATAATTTTTGACTATATTTCAACCATTTCCCACCAAAAGATTAGGTCAGTAAATGGTCACAAAATGGTCGGTAATAACAAAAAAAAATGCAACCAAAAATCGATCAAAATATTTTATAATCATTAGTCAGTAATTGATCTCCAAAAGTATTACCGACCATTTGGTGACCTTTTACTAATCATTGATATTAAAAAATTTTGGTATATTTTTGGTTGCAATTGCGTCGGCAATTACCAACCAAATTTTTTTTAGTTTTGATGCAGTTGTTATAGAAACATATATAGATAACACAAAAAAATCCAATTAACTTCTAGTTTTGATGCAGTTGCTACATAAACATATACATATAATACAACAAAAAAAATCCAATTAACTCTAGCAAACAACTATATATACCGCATATATATATATATACATCAAGAGAAATAAAAAAATGAATTCAAAATCAAGGTTTAATACATTGAAAAAAAATGTGTAATAGACTGAATCATCCAACCTAGTTTCATAATCATTATACTACAATGCATCTGGTCCACACGGTGAGGTGTCAGGTATGAGGTAGAGCTATCTATTGCTGCTAGTCCTGATGTAGTTGTTGCAGGTGTTACTTTAAGTTATGGAGTAGATGCTATAGCTAGAGCATTATGCCGAAAAATCTATGGTAGATCATTAGGGTTGAACTGTAGTCCTCTTTCCTGAAACTTCTTTATAAGCCAGTCAAAAAACATACGCAACTCATCCATATCATCCTCATAGTCGATTATTTGTCACTCTGTATCAACCAACTAATAGTGTATTGCATTTCATATCATGTCTTGAAATTCCTCCATCGTCGAGAACAGATTCTAAATTTGTCTTGAAAATTCAGCTTCATAATCCGATCATCTATGCGGGTAGAATGATTATGTCGACGAACTGACTCCATAAATGGGCATCTTCTCCTTGCCATCAATAGCCACATATCAAATCTGATACGTATCAACTAGCGGAGCTGATGAATGAGAACTACCCATTGCACCATCACATGAACCTGAAGTTGACTTGGAATATGCTTGAGTCACAGTAGCTAACATTTCTTCATATCTCGCCTAATAAAAATGTACGAAAAGAATTTCAATTTATATTCAAACAAAAAAAAGAAAAGTTAATTTTTTTAATGAAACTTATATTTGCTGCACGAGATCTCTGATCAACGAAAGTCTGATTATCATGAGCCTTCGTCTTCATGTATCTGAATAAGCGAGGAGCATGGCTTTTTACCCTCCTTGCATGTCTATAATTACATACAATACATATGTTAATTCTATTGGAAAAAAAATTCTTATGAGAAATGAAATTAGGCATAATCGAACACATTTCACAAAGTAATAAACATAAAAGTATAAAGTAGAAATAATACTAATATTCGTTCGTGCTCATGAATAGAGCGAGATCCACAAGTGTGTGTAAACATGCCACTACCCTCCCTAGCCCGCTCTGAGCGATGATTGCCGCTCTGTTTATCACACCTCTTCCTATAATCTGGATGATCCAACTGCTCCGCCACTCCTTGAAAATATGATCACGGACACTCAAATCTTTTTCCTTCTTCTTCGGCCATTTATCTTGATCACGTACACTGTCTTTTATCGACTGACAGCATGTTTGTAGAACACACTTTTGACCGCCTCCTTTGGCTGCGTCCACCTGTAAAATTTTTTAATTAAATAATTTAATATTTGTATATCAAATTGAATAAAAATTTAAACTATAAATAATTTATAATAAACAAGAATAAAATCATTTAATATCTTATTCAAATTCAATATTTTACATAATTGAAACAAAAAAATAATTTAATATTTTACTTTTATTTCATCTTATTCATCAATGTATCTACCTGACAGTGCATAAATTATAATATATCCATTTATTGATGCTGCTTTCTCACCCTCTGCTCCTCTAATCATCATTTTTTATTGCGACAAAACTATTTGAGTCATGACACGTAATGTCTAGTGAAAACCCTCAACACTTATAAAAGCTTTGTATGAGGAACAATGCGGGATCATATCAGTAAGACTTTTAAACCACTCATTCAAATTAAAAAAAGTTATGTTTTATACATATATAATCCTGTAGAATATATGTAAAATATACTAGCATTTCACTCGTACATATATTACTGAAGTATATGTACATAAAAATAACAGCATTTTATGTACATATAAACTGAGTACAAATATATCAGTATATATGTACATAAAATATGCAGTATTATATGTACATATATGCTGACTTTTTTCATATGTATATACCTCATTTGGTGTTGTTGCTGTTGCACCCACTGACGCTCCTGCCGCTCCTGCTGCTCCTGCCACTCCTGCCACTGCTACCTTTGTTGCTATCACTGCCAATACCACTGCTACTGTCATCTCTACAGCACTACCTTTGCTGTCATCGTCACCGCCGCTGCTACCACTGCACTGGGACCTCTACTGTTGCTTCCGGTGATGCCGCTGCTTTTGGTGCAACTGCTGCTACCATGACTGTAGTAGCTGCTTCCGGTGTAGCCGCTGCTACCGCCACTTCCACCGCTGCTGCCATTGATACCACTTTTGATGGCACCGCTCCTGCCATGCCACTACTATAACCATGGCTGCCCCTGCTGCTGCAACCACCACCACTACCGCAATTGCCACTTCTACTATCGCCGCTATCGTCGTCACTGCCACTTTAATTGATACTGCTACTGATATTAGATTTTTACAGACCTATAATAGGTTAAAAATCTACCCAAAAAATTTGAAGACACACAAACATTTTCACAGATATATAAAAACAATTATTAAAGATATGAACATACACAAATTAAAGTTGATTGTCATACAGCTTAAACTAAAATTTAATTAAATAGTTTAATATTTTTATATTAAATTTAATAAATAAAAACTATAAAAGAAAATTTTAAATTAAAAAAAAATTCATTTAATAACTTATTCTAATACAATATTTTAAATAACTAAAAAAATTATATTACATCTTAGTTATCAATGTATCTACCGATTGTGAAAAAAGTATAATCTATTAATGCATTGATGTTGCTTTCTCTCCCTTTGCACCTCAGATTACCAACTTTCCACTACAAAAATGTTGTCCGAGTCATGGTGCTTCATCTCTGTTGAAAATCCCTTCGCTTGTACCAGCTTCATATGGGAAACAATGCAGTACCACATCTGTAAGAAATTTAAACCACTAAATAATATCAAAATAAATTAAAAAAAACTATGTTTTGATAAATACATATTACGGCAAGTAAAAATACATATATACCATCATTTAACTCGTACATATATTACTAGAGTATTTGTAGATATAAATTATATTATTATGTGTGCATATATGCTCAGTATATATGTACATAAAATAATGCAGAATTATATGTATGTATATATTGACAATATACGTATATATATACCACAAATTTCGTTGTTCCTACTACTCCCACTGCCACTACCACCTATGTCGTAGCGGCAGCGGCCGCTGTGGTAGCTGTCGATGCTGCAACCACTGCTAGTGCAGCCGCTACTATGGCGGCTACTGGTGTTGTATCTGGTATCGCTAATAACGCCGATACCATTGCTGTCTCTGCTGCCGCCGATGACGACTCTGCCTCTAATGTTGCCGCTACCTCATCTGCCTTCCCTACCTCCGTTGCTAGCGCTGCTGCCTCAGCTACCGCTACTGATAATAGGCTTTTACATACCTATAATATGCTAAAACTCTAACAAAAAATTCAGAGAAACACAAACATATTCATAGATATATAAAAACAATTAATATATACATGAACAAACACAAATTAAAGTTGATTTTCATACAGCTTAAACTAAAATTAAATTAAATAGTTTAATATTTTTATATTAAATATAATAATAAAAACTATAAAAGAAAATTTTAAATTAAACAAAAAAATTCATTTAATAACTTATTCTAATACAATATTATAAATAACTAAAAAATTCTATTACATCTTAGTTATCAATGTATCTATCGATTGTGAAAAAAGTATAATCTATTAATGCATTGATGTTGCTTTCTCTCCCTCTGCACCTCAGATTACCAACTTTCCACTACAAAAATGTTGTCCGAGTCACGGTGTTTCATGTCTGTTGAAAAATCTCTTCGCTTGTACCAGCTTCATATGGGAAACAATGCAGTACCACATCTGTAAGAAATTAAAACCACTAAATAATATCAAAATAAATTAAATAAAAACTATGTTTTGATAAATACATATTACTGTCGTAAAAATATACATATATACCATCATTTAACTCGTACATATATTACTAGAGTATTTGTACATATAAATTATATTATTATGTGTGCATATATACTCAGAATATATGTACATAAAATAATGCAGAATTATATGTATGTATATATTGACAATATACGTATATATATACCACAAATTTCAACTATTTCTACTACTCCCACTGCCACTACCACCTATGTCGTAGTGGCAGTGGCTGTTGTGGTAGCTGTCGATGCTACAACCACTGCTAGTGCATTCGCCACTATGGCTGCTGCTGGTGTTGTATCTGTTATCGCTAATATCGCCGATACCATTGCTATCTATGCTGCCGCCGATGCCGACGCTGCCTCTAATGTTGCCGCTGCCTCATCTGCCTCCCCTACCTCCGTTGATAGCGCTGCTGCCGCTGCTGCCTCCGCTACCAACTACTGATAATAGGCTTTTACATACCTATAATATGCTAAAACTCTAACAAAAAATTCAAGAGAAACACAACATATTCATAGATATATAAAAACAATTAATATATACATGAACAAACACAAATTAAGTTGATTGTCATACAGCTTAAACTAAAATTTAATTAAATAGTTTAATATTTTATATTAAATATAATAAATATAAACTATAAAAGAAATTTTAAATTAAACAAAAAAATTCATTTAATAACTTATTCTAATACAATATTATAAATAACTAAAAAATTCTATTACATCTTAGTTATCAATGTATCTATCGATTGTGAAAAAAGTATAATCTATTAATGCATTGATGTTGCTTTCTCTCCCTCTGCACCTCAGATTACCACTTTCCACTACAAAAATGTTGTCCGAGTCACGGTGTTTCATGTCTGTTGAAAAATCTCTTCGCTTTTACCAGCTTCATATGGGAAACAATGCAGTACCACATCTGTAAGAAATTAAACCACTAAATAATATCAAATAAATTAAATAAAAAACTATGTTTTTGATAAATACATATTACTGTCGTAAAATATACATATATACCATCATTTAACTCGTACATATATTACTAGCAGTATTTGTACATATAAATTATATTATTATGGTGTGCATAATATATCAGAATATAGGTACATAAATAATGCAGAATTATATGTATGTATATATTGACAATATACGTATATATATACCACAAAATTTCACTATTTCTACTACTCCCACTGCCACTACCACCTATGTCGTAGCGGGCTAGTGGCTGTTGTGGTAGGCTTTGTCGATGCTACAACCACTGCTAGTGCATCCGCCACTATGGCTGCTGCTGGTGTGTATCTGTTATCGCTAATATCGCCGATACCATTGCTGTCTCTGCTGCCGCCGATGCCGACGCTGCTCTAATGTTGCCGCTGCCTCATCTGCCTCCCCTACCTCCGTTGATAGCGCTGCTGCCGCTGCTGCCTCAGCTACCACTACTGATAATAGGCTTTTACATACCTATAATATGCTAAAACTCTAACAAAAAATTCAGAGAAACACAAACATATTCATAGATATATAAAAACAATTAATATATACATGAACAAACACAAATTAAAGTTGATTGTCATACAGCTTAAACTAAAATTTAATTAAATAGTTTAATATTTTTATATTAAATATAATAAATAAAAACTATAAAATAAAATTTTAAATTAAACAAAAAATTCATTTAATAACTTATTCTAATACAATATTATAAATAACTAAAAAAATTATATTACATCTTAGTTATCAATGTATCTACCGATTGTGCAAAAAGTATAATCTATTAATGCATTGATGTTGCTTTCTCTCCCTCTGCTCCTCAGATTACCAACTTTCCACTACAAAAATGTTGTCCGAGTCACGGTGCTTCATGTCTGTTGAAAAATCCCTTCACTTGTACCAGCTTCATATGGGAAACAATGCGGTACCACAGCTGTAAGAAATTTAAACCACTAAATAATGTCAAAATAAATTAAAAAAAACTATGTTTTGATAAATACATATTACTGCAGCAAAAATATACATATATACCATCATTTAACTCGTACATATATTACTACAGTATTTGTACATATAAATTATATTATTATGTGTGCATTATACTCAGTATATATGTACATAAAATAATGCAGAAATATATGTACTTATATATTGACAATATACGTACATATATACAACAAATTTCGCCTTTCCTACTACTCCCACTGCCACTGCTACCTATGCCGCAGTGGCAGCGGCCACTGCGGCTGCTGTCGATTCTGCCACCGCTGCTAGTGCACCCGCCACTATGGCTGCTGCTGGTGTTGTATCTGTTATCGCTAATAACACCGATACCGTTGCTCTCTCTACTGCCGCTGATGCCGACGCTGCCTCTAATGCTGCCGCTACCTCATCTGCCTCCCCTACCTCCACTACTAACACTACTGCCACTGCTACCTCAACTACCGCTACTGATAATAGGCTTTTACATACCTATAATATGCTAAAACTCTAACAAAAAATTCAGAGAAACACAAACATATTCATAGATATATAAAAACAATTAATATATACATGAACAAACACAAATTAAAGTTGATTGTCATACAGGTTAAACAAAAAATTAATTAAATAATTTAATATTTTAAAATTAAATTTTATAAAAACAAAAATAATAAATGAAACTTTTAATTTAAACAAAAAAATTTATATAATAACTTATTCTAATACAAAAAATATAATACATCTTATTAATCAATGTATCTACTGACTATGACTAAAGTATAATCTATCAATGCATTGACGTTGCTTTCTCTCCCTCTGCTCCTCTGATCACCTTCTTTCCACTACAAAAATGCGTTTGAATCATGGTGCATCATGTTTGTCGAAATATATATTCACTTATACAAGCTTTGTATGGGAAACAATGTGGTACCATAAATTTATAAAATTTAAACCACCACATCAAATCAAAATAAATAAATAAATAAATGAATATATTTTGATAAATATATATTACTGCAGTAAATATCTACATATATACTAGCATTTCACTAGTACATATATTACTATAGTATATGTACATATATACTACAGTATTATGTGTACATATATACTATAGTATTATGTGTACATATATACCGAGTACTATATATACTCAGTATATATGTAGATAAAATACTGTAGTATTATATGTACATATATACTAACTATATACGTACATAAATACCACATTTTTTGTCGTTACAGCTGCTCCCACTGCCATCGCTACTATTGCTGTCGCTGCTAAAATAGACTTTTACATACATATAATAGGCTAAAATTCTACCCAAATAATTCAGAGACACAAAAACATATTCTCAGATATATAAAAACAAATATTATAGACATAAACGAACACAAATTAAATTTAATTGTCTTACAGCTTCAAAGAAAATACAAAAGATATCTTGCAATTATGTTTAGAGATAAAGAGAGTGCAAAAATAAAATGTTTTCAGATTAATAAAGATAATATAAGCTAGCCTCTTTTTGATAAAGCTGAAATCGGTAAAAATGGGACCCATGTATTGGAAGGACCGTGTAATGTCTGAATGCTTGAATTAGAATTTTTTCTTTGTCTCACATAATGTGTCCTGCAAAGATTCATAATTGGGTTAATCGGAAAAGCAAAGAATAAAAACAGAATAAAAAAAATTGAAACCTGCAAAAAATAACATAATTATTTGCTACATATGGAAAAAAATAAATAACAGTTCAGAAATAATTCTCATACTCAATCATCCTCATAATTTGTACGAAATGCTAGCCTTTCCTGTGAGGTTTTGCAGTTGGATCTTAGAATGCTATCTCTTGTTCCAATGCCACTAACTGTGACTCCATATAGGACATCTACTATCCTGCGAGGTTTCGTAGCTAGATCTCGGAATGCTATTTGTTGCGCCAATGCCGTTGTGACTCCATATAGGACATCTGTTGTTGCATTACAATCTTAATTCCTTTTATCTCATCATTCATTTCTTTAATTTCTTGCTTTTCTTCCATCAAATTATTATACTGATCATCCTTCTATTCTTTAATTTCATATATTTCTTTCTTTAAATGAGATATCTGCTCATCCTTCTTTTTTTTCGGTCTCCATAACTACAGTACGTTCATTTGTTTCCATTACTTGTTGTTCGACCGCCTTATCGACCATTGCTGAGATAGATGAATTAGAAGCATGGTTGCTACAACAAAATGTCACTCCCTTCAAGCTGATTCCATACACTTACTGCTTCTTAGGACCTCCTATGGTCTTTGGGTGGGTGGGGTCGTATTCACTTGGTTGAAGATCCATAGAACCTTCAACTTGTTGATGAGCAGCTGTCACATGTTCCTCCATTAGGTCCCGATATAAAATAGAGAAAAAAACTATTCTAGATATACATAAAAAAATAAATATTTTGCAATCCAAACAATTTTCTAAATTTACTGTAGTATTATAAAATTTTATTAATATAACAAGTTCTTAGAGTAATCATCTGAGATTTGTTGTCAACAAACTGATCATCCACTTTCTTCACATGCATCTTCTTGAAAATCTGATAAAAATTTTGATCCCGACCCAATTCTCAAGCCTTGAATTTGTTTTTATTAAGTCATTAAAAAACAAATGATCAAAAAAGTTAAAAAAATTAATAAAACCATGCAGAGATTTGATTTATTGTACTATTAGGACAGCCACTAAATATATAAATGTTTATAATTTTAAAATTGTACGAGATCTTGAGCGTGCTCAATACTCGACTTTGACCCTCCTATTGTGTCAACAAATTCTTGTACCTACTCCAGCTACCTCACTTCGTCGATTTTACTGGCAATATCTAATTTTTTCACGACATCTGAATCCTCCCAATACATAAGCCACTCGGACTAGAGATCCTCGGATATAAAATCAGGCCTTTCTTTCATATTCTTCAATTTATGGACAAAATCAGAATATCATTGAGCAGCTTTGATCTCCCACAATGACTTTATCATTCTATCAAATTTAGGTGTCCATGTGCACTAATTCTATATATAGAAAAATCACAAAAGAATTTATATTAATAACAAGAACATAATTATTTATTTCTTGAATAATAACCAACATAATAGATAAGTAATTTGATTATTATTTTTCAATACTTTTGTTTTGTTATTTTTACCTAAAAATCATTAAAACAGGACTCCTTTGCCAATTCGAAAACTTTCTTCTAAGAGAATGATTAAGAATTAGCCATTTTCTTGAAAGATTTTGCAATTATAGTCGAATACTTGTGAGATGAAATAAAACTATACAAATAAATATATAACATAGAAAATAAGCGAATCATAACAATATAAAAAAACCACTAACAGTAACATCAAAATTTTTTTTCAAGTCATTTTTATATATTTCTTTTACCTCTCATCCACAATCTCAATTTCTAACTTTGCACTGATTATAGAGGAAGGCACTACATTTGATGATGTCGTCGCTATTGTAAATGGGGGAACAATCGATATAAAATGTGGTGTAGAAGATAGAGATAAATCATAAGTGTGTGCAGAATGGACAATCGGTGGCGGGCTTACATCTGATAAAGGTGATAGTATAGGTCTCAATGATGTTGATGGTGATATAAATGGAGATGGTTATTGTGATGTTGAAGTCTGTATATGGTGACTATGAGATGGTACTGATTCTGCAACATAATGTAACATACTAGATTAATTTAGTTCATTTCTGTGTCCACGTTCACCTCCACCATGGCCACATCCTTTAGGCATCATTTACTATACAAAATAAAACATAGAAAAAATAATAGATATATGATGAACAAGCATGCATTTTATAATAAAACAGACCGATAGATTTCAACAAATTATAAAAAAGTTTTTTATAGTTTAATATTATAATAAAATTATAATATTTTAATTATCGGCATCACTGTCCTCCTCTAATAGATCTTATGATATTTCTTCTGATTCCGATAGAAGTTCGAACTTATCTTTATATAGAAAGTGATCATCTTTAATTTCTATTATGTCACCATTTGAGTCACATAAATTTTCTGGATCTTCATCTACATTCACAGGTTCAATATTATTTATGTCATCTTTCTAGAATGCTGGTGAAATATATAAGTATGAACTTTTTTCTTGCGATGTTGGTACTTCTAATTTTGATCGTACTTTGATTTTGCAAATCGCCCACAAATCACTCTTATCACGAGATAAACTCGGATATGTATAATAATATACTTGAGCGGCTTGAACTACCATAATAAATGGCTCATATCGATTATATATAGATTTATGGTTAACATCCACTAGCTTATAATCCGAATGAATCTTTGTGCCCACATTTCATGTAGGATCAAACCACTCACACTTAAATAATAGAATCCTATTATTTTCGAGTCTAGGATACTCCAACTCAATAACTTTTTTGAGTTGATCATAATAATCAATCTCACCTGCACTATATCCTATGCCTTTAATGCATACACCACTATTCATATTATTTTAGAAGAACCATACCCGTTTGTGTGAAATTTATATCCATTAACAAAATACCCAAGATAGGTTGTCACATATCTAAAAGAGCCTTTACTTAGATTCTGAATAAAAATATTTGAATCTCCATTTGAAGGATCAATTGCCTATGACATAAATTAAAAAATTGATATTAACAAATAAAATATAATAATAAATTAAATAATTAAAAAGTTTAAAACTCAATAATTCTCACATAATTTTTGAACCAATTCGCAAATTCAATTTCTAGTATATAATTGACATCTTTGCTGGAAATTGCTAGTTATCTATATTTTAACTACTCAACATAAATACTACACAAATATAAAAAGAGAGAAAAAAATATATATTAATTTTTATTAATTCCTATTAAAGATAAAATTAATCTATGATTAAACCTGCAATCATTTTGTGTATACATACTCAATATAGGTGCAACCTCATAACAATTAAGTAAAACTTAGCTCCAGGTTGCTTTGTACTCTTCATCTGTCATACATCATTTTATTTCTCTTCCAAATGCTCTTCCAGGGTGCTAGAAGATAGATAGTTTGTCCATAGAATCATCTTTTACCATCAAATGACCTTCATAATTTATCGACACATTTCTATTCTTTGTATTGACATGATCCTCAAAATAATAAGAACAAAATGATGATGCTTCTTCTACTAAATATGCATTGTAAATTGAACCTTCAACTTTTTCCTTGTTTCTAACATTTAATTTCCACTTATGAAGATACCTACAACCACAATGTTAAGTTTCAATTTAGTTAAATTACAATATTACTTAAAGTATGAAATCATAAAACACAGTAAATTATATGTATTTATCTCTTAAAAGGATACATCCACCTGAATTGCATTGGCCCTGCAATCCTTGCTTCATATGTCAAATGGACTTGCAAATTCTCCATTGAGTCAAAAAAACTTGGGGAGAATATCCATTCAAGCTTACAAATAATAAGTGGAATGTCATTCTCCAACCTCACCATGCCATCTATTTTGATTATGGTAGCAGTTAGCTATTTGAAAAACAAACTAAATTCTATAAGGACCTTCCAAATACTAAGTGGAAGTAATTCACGGAATGCAATTGGTATTAATATCTGCATAAATACATGACAGTCATGACTTTTCATTCCAAATAACTTAAGATTCTTCATATCCACGCATCTACCCATATTTGACACATATCCATCAAAAAATTTAAAATATTTAACCCATTCACAGAATATATGCATTGCCTTCTTATCAAGTGTGTAGCAAGCTTTAGAAAATTTTCATGTTTTCTCATTCAGTTTCAATTCAGGACACCGATAGTAATCATTCAGCTCATGTCTTGATGTTAAAGTGTCTTTTATTTTTCCATCTACATTAAGGACAGTGTTGAAAACATTGTCAAAAATATTTTTTTCTATATGCATTACATCTAAGTTATGATGAATTAAATTGGACTTCCAACAGGGCAAGTCCCAAAATATACTACGTTTCCTCCGACCAAATAATTTGCCTTTTGGTCCATTACTTCCAGTAGCATCCTTTTCAATTACCTTCTTTAAACCCAAACTATAAATCTCTGTAATAATAGCATCTCCTAAATGAACTACTGGTGCACTGTCATCATAGATTTATTTTTTCGAAATAAAGTTCTATTTCTTCGAAATGGATGATTCGTAGTTAGAAACTTATAATGGTTATCAAACCATGACTATTTACCACTAAATTTGAGGGTAAATGCATCAGAATTTTTCATGCAATACGGGCATGTGGATCATTTTGTAGTACTCCACCCAAGATTCATTGAATATGCAGGAAAGTTACTTACCATCCACATAAGGGCTGCCCGCATAATGAAATTTTGCTTCTTTGAGATATCGTAGGTATTCACGCCAACATCTCATAAATGATTTAACTCTGCAATAAGAGACTGTAAGAAAACATTCAGCATGTCTTTCGAATTTTTTGGCCTTTGAACCAATATTGACAAAAACATATATTGCTCCTTCAAACACAACTATGGAGGCAAGTTATAAGACGTCACTATCACTGGCCATGATGAATCCTATTATCCAGATTGCCCAAATTGCTGAAATCCATCATTGTAGAGACCCAATCTCACTTTTTGACTTTCTGCTTCAAAATCTTGATGTATATAATTAAAATGATTCCAAGCAGGTGAATCAGATGGATGACATGTTACCTCTTCTTCAACCTCATGCTCGGAATGCAACCTCATTTCATTTGCAGTAGTATTTGATGCATATAGTCTCTATAATCGAGGAATTAATGGAAAATAATACATCTTCTTAAAGACAACCTTCAATTTTTGTCGCGTATCGACAAAATGAGGTACCTTCCTAAATTAAGGATGGTCACAAAACTTACAGCTAATTAAATCACTATCACCGCCCCAATATAACATGCATCTATTTAAACAATAATCAATTTTTTCTACTGGTAGACCCATTCCTCGTAGTAACTTCTTAGTGTTGTAAAAGTTGGTAGTGATCAAATTATTATCCGAAACAATCTCCTTTATCAGTTCTCTCACCTAATCAAATAATTGCTCAGACATATGATTTTCTGACTTAATGCCCATTAGTCGAGCTACGAGTGATAATTGTGAATGTGTTTTACAACCAGGGCATAATTCTTTATCCGTAGCTTTAAGCATTTCTTAAAATTTCCGAGCTTCAGGATTAGGCTGTTCATCCATGTAATCCATATTGAAGCCAGCACCAGCAGGTTCCGTGATCATTCTATGATATGTGTTTGATGATTCTTCACCACAAGCAAATGATTCATACCCTCATTTTGGTCAATATTCAGAGCCATTGTATTTTCCCCATGATAAATCCAAACAAAATAATTTGGCACAAAGCTATATTTGGCCAAATGATATCTGATAATGTTTGCATCACGAAAAAGAATATTCTAACATCCACTAACCCATCTAATCACTTTTGATGATTGCATGGACACTTAATTTTTTTACTATCCATCAATCTCGATTGACTAAATGCAAAATTGATGAAAGTTTCAAGCCTAGTCAAAAATTCTTTTTCTAGAAATCCATTAATAACCCTTCTATACATCCACTAAAGATCTAAGCTCATTTTACCCTATTTTATTTACAAAAAATAATGCCCAATCATTATTATAAATAAAACATTCTATTAATTCAAAATATACAAATAATTAAATAAAATTACTTACAGATGAATATTTAAAAATTAAATTTCATGAATATCGAGGCAATGCATTTGCAGAATCTACATTAATAAATAAAGCAATTTTTAGCATGATAAAGATTAATAGATATTACAATTATACTAGATAAAGGGTGCAAAGTATGATAATGCACAAGAAAGGAAGTAAAAAAAGACATTTAATGTTTGAAGGAGGAGAGGGGGAGAGAGAGAGAGAGAGGGGCAGAGAAATGGGGAGACGGAGGGAGAGAGAGAGAAAGGAGAAAGAGAAGGAGGGAGAGAGAGGTGGAGAGAACTGGTGAAATGAAGAGAGAGAGGGAAAGAGAGAAAGTGGAAGAGAGAGAGGGAGAGAAAGAGGGAGAGAGAGAGAGAGAGAGGGAGAGAGAGAGAGGGAGAGAGAGAGAGGGAGAGAGGGAGAGAGTGGGAGAGAGAGGGAAAGAGAGAAAGTGGAAGAGAGAGAGGGAGAGAAAGAGGGAGAGAGAGAGAGAGAGGGAGAGAGAGAGAGGGAGAGAGGGAGAGAGTGGGAGAGAGAGGGAGAGAGAGAGAGAGAGAGAGAGATAGAACAAGCAAGAAAGGAGAGGGAGAAAGATAATAACAAGAGAGAGAATGTGTGACATATAAAGAAAAAGAGGAATAGAGTGACTAGAAGAATTAGAGAGGGAGAGAAACAGACACATTGAGAGTGCAGTGTTAGAATGTAAAATTATATAAAAGAAAATAAAATTTCTTCTATATAAGCGTATCAAATATTATATCTTTTGTTATACATAAGTTCATCTTTGAGCTTGAGGCCCAAGGGATGGGATTAGGTAAAAGTACGACCCTTATTTGTATTATACCATATATGAGCCTAATCAACGGACACTCATTCTACGTGCTTACATATTGTTGATATTATATATTATGTCATTTAATTTCAAATTAGTTCAACAAATTAATATTATCTCATATATAATTATATGTTAGGATATATAGTAAATGTAATTATAAATAGTTACATATAGTTAAACATATATTTATATATAGATATATTCATATTAGTAGTTATAAGTAAATATAAATAAATGTATACAAAGTTATATGAAATTATATAGATTAACATATTTGTATACATATATGTATACATAATTAAAAATAAAGTTATATTTATTTATATAGAGTTATTCATAGTTATAAAAATATTTATATATAGTTATACACATATAGTTAAACATTGTGTTGTATGTATTTATACATATAATTATAAATATTGTTACATGTAGTTATAAATATAGGTACACTTATAGTTAATCTTATGTTTATACATGTATGTAAACATATTTATGCATATAGTTTCATATATTTATACATATAGTTATGTGTATGTGTGAATATAATAAAATATATTTTTTATACTTATATATAAAAATGTATTTTAAATATATGTTGTTAATTATATATTTAAATATAGGTTATACATTAATAATATAAAATTATGTATAGTTATATGTAATTATACATATAATAAATATATTTATAAAAACTTATATATCGTTAAACATTTAGTTTTATATAATTATATATATATATTCAAATGAGTTGTTATATTTAGTTATACATAAATATATACAAAGTTGCAAACATATATTTACATATGTGTATACATATATGTATAAATAGTTAAAAATATAGTTATATTTAATTATATAATGTTTTATTTACTTTTACAAATATTTATATATAGTTATACACATATAATTAAATATGATGTTGTATGTTATTATACATATAATTATAAATATAGTTACATGTGATTATACATATACTCACACGCTTAGTTAAACTAATATTTATACATGTATGTATATATATTTGTTCGTATAATTACATATATTTATACAAATAATTATGTATAGGTATGGATATACTAAAATATATTTTTATACTAATATATAAAAAAGTATATTAAATATATGTTGTTAATTATATATTTAAATATAGTTATGTATAAAGTTTTTATAGTTATACATATAGTAAGATAGAATTATTTATAGTTATATGTTAGTATACATATAATTAAACATTTAGTTATAAAAAATTATAACTAAATATATTCATACGAGAAGTTATATATCATTAAACATTTAGTTATATAGTTATATATATATAGTTATATATATATATATATATATATATTCATACTAGAAGTTAAATTTAGTTATACATAAATATATACAATGTTATAAACAAATATACATATTTACATATATGTATACATATATGTATACATAGTTAAAATTATAGTTATATTTAATTATATAATGTTTTATTGACTTTTACAAATATTTATATATAGTTATACACATATAATTAAATATGATGTTGTATGTTATTATACATGTAATTATAAATATAGTTACGTGTGGTTATACATATAGTTACATGTATAGTTAAACTTATATTTATACATGTATGTATATATATTTGTTCATATAATTTCAAATAATTATACATTTAGTTATGCATAGGTATGGATATACTAAAATATATTTTTATACTAATATATAAAAATGTATATTAAATAAATGTTATTAATTATATATTTAAATATAGTTATATATAAAGTTTTTATAGATATACATATAGTAAGATAGAATTATTTATAGTTATATGTTAGTATACATATAATATATATAGTTATAAAAAATTATATATCGTTAAACATTTAGTTTTATATATATATTCATATGAGTAGTTAAAATTATTTATACATAAATATATACAATGTTATAAACAAATATAATGATTTACATATATGTATAAATAGTTAAAAATATAATTATATTTAAATATATTAAGTTTTATTTAGTTTTGCAAATATTTATATATAGATATACATATATAATTAAATATGATGTTGTATGTTATTATACATGTAATTATAAATATAGTTACATGTGATTATACATATAGTTACACGTATAGTTAAACTTATATTTATACATGTTTGTATATATATTTGTTCATATAATTTCATATATTTATACATATAGTTATGTATAGGTATGGATATACTAAAATACATTTTTATACTAATATATAAAAATGTATATTAAATATATGTTGTTAATTATATATTTAAATATAAGTTATACATTAATAATATAAAATTATGTTTAGTTATATGTTAGTATACATATAATATATATAGTTATAAAAAAAATTATATTTATGAATCATCTCATCCTAGTATCTCAAGATAAAAAAATATAAAAATACAATATAATTCTCAATAGTTATGAAATTTTTATTATTATTTACAACTTATTAATGTTCTTCATAATTCATTTTGCTGTATTTTTATGATATGTTACAATCTTTTTTAATATATTGTATTGATGTTCTTCAAATTATATTAATTTATATTTATTTTATTAAGATATGATATAATATTTAATAATATATGTTCTAGACTAAAAAATAATTTGTAAATATGTTTATATCATATTAAACTATTAAAGAGTACTCATATATATTCGCTAGTAGTATAAATTAATGTTCATTAATGATACATACATTTCCATAATACTTCTCATATTTTTTTATATTCTTTATTATGTATTGCAAGATACATCTGCCACAAATTTTGTGAAACATGAAACTTAGATTCAAGCTAGTAGGTTACAACTAATAGTTATGGTACTCAACAAATTACTACAATGTTCAACTAACAATTACTACACTTATTTATTAGTTTTTAAAATTGTTTAAAATAAACATATTGCAGCACTATAAATTACCGTGTGTTAAAAGATGATATTATTAACACGGCAGGATAAAGGGTGTCCTAACGAATGTTGTTGTAAAGAGTACTCTTCTATGGCATGAAATTCATCAACGTTACATAGATACCCAAACTCTTCATAATCTATAGTTGTTGATGGTTTAAATTATAGTTAATATTAATTTGGTAGAAGTTGAATTGTTAGAGCAATAATAAACTACATTGTTATAGCTAAAATCATAAATTGAAGTTGATAAAATATTTTTTGGTAGAAAAAAATCTATTGGGTTGCATGACATTGTGGAGATTATAAACATTAAAAATGTCTAAATATTTTTAATAGTTTTATATCCTCAATCTAAATCAAAATATTATAGATTTAAAATATTATACTTTTTTCCGATCAGTCTACCATGTTGTTGGTTCAGATTATCATTACCATGCTATTTGTTTTTAAATATATTATTCTTGATAGTAATTATGTACAAAAAAGTTTGGTTCATATATTTTATACTATCTTAGCTTGAGTGTCCATGACACATTACTATATGTTGATCTTATTATATTTGTATGAAATCATTATTTTAATATTACTAAACTTGATTCAACAAGTCCACTCATCACTAACACAAGAGAGATCACAAGGAATCACACACTATGAGATATCTATTGAATGAATATTGAAATTATTAGAAATATAAGTGTTTTATTTCAAGAAACATAAATATGAAGTTATTATGTTTGAGATAATTTTGAGATAAATTTAATTTACAAAATGTTATATACATGGTAAATATAAATCTTTACACACACACACCCACACACCATGATAATCTTTGTTAAAGATAAGTGCAACCATAAGAATATAAATGAATCATGTAGAAAAATTACAATAAAGTCATGAAAAAATTAATAAGAATAATTATTTTTATATCATATGTTGACTTACAAGCTTATCACATTCTTACTTGCATGAATATCATATGTTAGTATATATGATTTCCATGTCTTGGCTTTCATGAGTGATAAGTATTGATTATGTGCTTACTATATGTTCTCGTGCACATTAATCCAAGTGCTTGAAAGTGTGCTTGTTATATGATGATGTATATACCTGCCAAGGATTGACTTGACATGTGAAAGATATGTGTTCGTTTACTAAATATTGCATCAAAAATTAAAAAACTTGGAATCTTGCCTATAAATAAAAGTGGTCTAGGGTTCCTAGCACACAACACATATCATGAGAACATTTCAAAGTGAATTGAGAAACTCTTGCTCAATTATTTTCAATTACATGTGTGAATATTATTGAGTTTTCTAGAAGTTGGTATAATAGTTCAAATTGGTTCAATCGAGTATAATCAATTTAATTTAATTTGAAATGCTAAATTATTATTGTATTTATTTTATTCATTTTATTTATTTTATATATTTTATTATATTTTATTATATTTTATTTTATTTTTGAATTCAATCATTACTCATTTTTGAATATTTTTTGTATATATCAAGTCGGCATACCTAAGTAAGTATACTAGTTATGTATAAAATACACATGCATATTGATGTATACTATTTTTGTAGATATCAAGTCATCATAGCAAAGTATGTATACTAGTTATATATAAAATACCCATGCATATTGATGTATACTATTTTTGTAGATACCAAGTCGTCAAACCTAAGTATATATACTATTTATATATTGTTTTTGGATACGATCACCATCAAAATCCACACAATGGCAACACATTATATCACAGGTGCATGAAGCATTTATACGAATAAGTTTATATACGAAATCCAAGCATACCATATGGTGATTAAAGAAGAAATTCAGAACAAAAAATAGAATAAAAATGCTTACTCTTCAATTAAGCAATCCAAGATAATCGATGAACGTGCCTCAAATCAATCACAACTTAAAACTTAAACTTCGAATTTATTTTAGTTGAATCAGCATCGAGAGATAATGGCGGAATGATGAGGAATTTGGTTCTGTTAGAGATGCGTCAAGTCGAGAGAGAGAATGAATATTTTAGGATAATATTTATATTTTTAATTATTAAATATTAAATAAACAATATATATATATATAATACAAAAATACTCATTATTTTTATTTACTATCAAATTTTGTCAACAAAATTAATGTATGTGTAACAAGGTACAAATGAAAAACAAATACCTTACAATTTTTTATTATAATATTAATTAAACAATAAATATATAAACAATAAAAAAATATCTTTTGCCTTAAATTAGTAGAAATTTTAATATATGTTAATTTAAATTTTAAATAATTGAAAAAATTATTATGCTTATTGAATTAATTATTTAATGTTACTTTAATTTAAATTATTTAGTTTATTAATTAAAAATTTTTAAAAAAATTTTTTGTATAATTTTTTTAAAAATTAATACATCATAAAAATAGTTATTTTAGTCCTTATTAATATAATTTTTTTGTATTTTTATATATTTTAAATTAATTATTTATAATATCATTTTTTGAATTTATGAGTAGAATGTGTGTTTCAAGGATTGCTCATTTATAGATCAATAACATAGATTTAATAAACAAAAATAAAATACATCATAAACAAAAATTAATACATCATAAAAAATTAATACATCATAAAAAATTAATACATCATAAAAATAGTTATTTTAGTCCTTATTAATATAATTTTTTTGTATTTTTATATATTTTAAATTAATTATTTATAATATCATTTTTTGAATTTATGAGTAGAATGTGTGTTTCAAGTATTGCTCATTTATAAATCAATAACATAAATTTAATAAACAAAAATAAATAAAATATTAAAACAAATAAAAAATAAAAAATTTATATAATTAAATATTGGCTAGAAAAATACCATCGCTAAATCAATAGCTAAATTATGGATTTTATAAGCTAGAGAAAATTTGCCGCTATATTATAGATTTTATTAGCTCGAGAAAATCCGTCGCTAAATTACAAATTTTATTAGCTAGGGAAATTTTATCCCTAAATCCGTAACAAAATTAAGGATTTTATTTTCTACGGAAATTTTATCACTAAATCCGTCACTAATATATGGATTTTATTAGTTAGGAATATTCACTCACTAAATCCGTAGCTAAAATATAGATTTTATTATCTAGGGAAAATCCGTTGCTAAATCCATAGCTAAATTACTAATTTTATTAACAATAGAAAATCCATCACTAAATTAAAGATTTTATTAGCAAGAGAAAGTCCGTCACTAAATCTATTGCTAAATCATGTATTTTATTAGCAAGGGAAAATCCGCCACTAAATCCATCACTAAATCAAGGATTTTATTAGGAAGGGAAAATCTATCTCTAAATCAGTCACTAAATGAATGATTTTATTAGCAATGGAAATTCAGTCACTAAATCCATAACTAAAAATTGGCTAAGGAAAATCTGTCGCTAAATCCATCAATAATTTTAGGCTTTTATTAGCTAGAAATATTCTATCGTAATTTCCGTCGCTAAAATCTCCGCTTTTCTTGAGCGGAAGTTATGAAAATTTTTAGTTGCTAATCCATTACTAAAATCCCTACTTTTCTTTAGTAGAATTTATGAAAATTTTCCGTCGCTAATCAGTCGCTAAATACATCACTAAAATCCCCACTTTTCTTTAGAAGAATATACAACAATTTTCTGTCGCTAATGTATCCCTAAATCCGTCACTAAATCCCCCGCTTTTCTTTAGTGGAATTTTCGAAAAATTTTCACTCGCTAATCTGTTGCTATTTTTTTCATAAAAAACATCATTCCCTTGCTGTTCCCTAGCTAATCCGTTGTAAATTAGCTAAGGATTGGTCACTAGCTAAAATTTCCTAGATAAAATTCCCTAGCTAAATCGATATTTTCTAGTAGTGATATATATATATCTATCTTTCTATATATCTATCTTTATATCTATCTATCTCTTTATCTATCTATCTATCTATTTGTCTATATGTCTCACTATCTATCTTTATATGTGTCTATATATTTGTCTATCAATCTCTGTGTATTTCTCTATATTTATCAATCTGTCTATCTATTATTAATCTCTCTATCTATTGTTAATCTGTCTATCTATCTATCTACCTACCTATCTATTGATCTGCTAACAATTTTTCTATATATCTATCTTTCTTTCTATGTGTCTACCTCTCTATCCATCTATCTATATATCTATTATTCTATCTATCTTTCTTTCCATCTATATATCTTTATATCTATCTATTAAACTATAAATCTATCTATCTATCTATCTCTTTGTTTATATGTCTTTTTATATAATTTTATAATTATCTAACTATGTATCTATCAATCTTTTTATCTATTTATCTATATGTCTATCTTTGAACTATTTTATTAATGTATCTATTTATCAATCTCTTTATTTGTCTATGTTTTCTATCTATTTATTTGTTTAAATATCTATAAATCTATCTGTTTGTGTGTATATGTGACTATCTATCTATATTCCTATCTATATATTTGTGTATCTATCTTTCTATCTATATGTCTATCTTTTATATATATATATATATATATCTATTTGTGTATCTATCCATCAATCTCTCTATTAATCTATTAATTTATCTATCCGTTTATATGCCATTTTGTCATTCTATCTATCTATCTACCTACCTATCTGTCGATCTTTCTATTTATCTATCTATCTCTCTCTCTCTCTAACTATCTAATTGTCTTTCTTTTTATCAGTCAATTAGTCTATCTATTTTTATACCTATCTATTAATTAATCAATATGCCTATTTGTCTATCTATCTATCTATCTAATTTTCTATATGGCTAACTATTTATTAGTCTATCTATCAATTTGTCTAATTGTTTATCAATCTATTTGTTTATCTGTATATCTGTCTATCTGTCTTTTTGCATATCTATTCATCAATCTATTTGTATATCCATCTATCTGACTATCCATCTATTTGTCTATATGTCTATTTATTTATCTAACTATCTACCTATATGCCTATCTACTTATTTGTTTATTTATCTATCTGTCTATCTATTTATCTATCTATCAATCGATCTATGTGGTAATCTATCTATCTCTCTACATGTCTATAGATCTATATATATGTCTATCTATATATATTTCTATCTATATATGTGTATATCTACCAATCTAGCTATTGGTATATCTGTCTATTTATTTATCTAATTATTTGTCTATTTTTCTATCTATCAGAGTATCTATCTATTTGTGTGTATGTGTGTGTGTGTATATATATATATATTATTATTTATTTATATTTATCAATCCATCAATATATCTATCTATATATCTTTCTATCTATCAATCTATCTAGGTATATATTTAGTTATCTATCAATCAATCTATTTATAAATCTTTTAATACATCTTTCTATTTATCTTTCATTCCATCTATCTATCTATGTGTGTATCTATATTTATGTATATCTATCTATCTCTCTATTTTTCTTTCTACATATCTATCTATCTGTCTATCTATTTATTTGTCTATATGTCTATTTATATATCTATCTATATATCTATTTGTCAATCTATCTGTCAATATTCCATCTGACTATGTGTATTTGTCTTTATGTGTCAATATGTTTGTGTATATGTGTCTATTTGTCTAAATATCTCTCTCTTTATATATCTAAATGTCTATATATATATATATATATTTCTTTATTTATTTATCAATCAATCAATCTATCTATCTATCTAGCTACCGGTCTATCTAATATTTGTCTATATTTTTATATATTTATTTGTATATTTGGATATATGTCTATCTACCTATTTGTTTATCTATCTATCTATAAATTAGTCTATCTATATAATTATTTATCTATATATCTAAATCTATATATACCTTTCTATTTATCTTTCTATCTATATTTGAATTTATTTATATATATATATCTATCCATATATCGATCTCTCTATCTATATCTCTACATATCTATATGTATATCTATCAATCTATCTAATTATCTATTTATCTGTCTATCTATATGTCTATTTTACTATCTATCTATTTGTCTATCGATCTATATAGCTTTCTATATACTTGTCTATCTTTCTATTTATATAGCTTTATATTGATATATACCTTTCTATTTATCTATCTATCTTTCTACCTATATCACTATCTATCTATCTACTTGTCTATCTGTATATCTAGCTATCTATCTAACTATCTTTGAGTCTATATATGTATTAATCTATCAGTCTTTCTGTCTATCTTTATATCTGTTTATCTTTCTATCTGTCTATCTGTCAATCAATCTGTCTATTTGTATATTTGTCTGTCTATCTATTTTTCAATCTATCTATCTATCTATCTATCTTTGTATCTCATTATTTTAATAGCTATCTATTTATCTATTTGTCTATCTAACTATTTGTCTATCTATTCTTATGTTTGTCTTTATATATTTGTATCTATTTATTAGTATTTTTGTGTGTGTCTTTGTGTGTATGTGTCTCTTTGTCTATTTCTCTATATATCAATAGGTCTATCTCTCTATCAATTTATATATCTATTTATCTATTTGTCAATCAATCAATCTATCTATCTATCTATACATCTATCTATCCATATATCTATCTTTCTATATGTTTATTTTTATGCCTATTTATTTATTCATCTATCTATCTATTTATCTATCTGTTTATCTATAAGTCTATCTATTTGTATATCTATCTATCTGTCTATCTAGCTATATGTATATTGGTATATCTTTATATTTGCCTATCTATCATTCTATCTTTCTATCTCTATATTTTTCTATCTATCTATTTGTCTATATGTCTATCTATTTATATGTATATGTATTCTTATGTTTGTCTATCTATCTTTGTATCTATTTATCAGCCTATTTGTCTAAGTGTCTATGTTTCTATTTGACCTTTTGTATTTGTGTCTAAGTGTTTATCTCTATATCTATTTATATATCAATCTGTGTATCTATCTAACTATCTATTTATCTTTTTGTCTATATATATATATATATATATTTATTTATTTATTTATTTATTTATGTAACTATCTATCTATCTACCTATAAGTATATTTGTCAAATTGGATATCTAAATATCTTTCTTTATGTTTATTTATATATTTATCTATCTATCTATGTAAATATCGATCTATATATTTTTCAATCTATATATCTATCTATATATCTATTTATTTGTCTATATGTTAATCTATCTATCTGTATATCTATATATCTACCTATCTATCTATCTATTTATCTATTTGTCTAACGATCTATTTTCTATCAATCTATATATCTATTTATCTATCTATCTATCTATATATCTATATATCTATATGTCTGTCGATCATTCTATCTGTCTATTTGCTATCTATCTATCTATTAGTCTATTTGTTTCACTATTTATCTTTCTATTTGTCTGTCTATCAATCACTATATATGTCAATCTATCTATATGTCCATTTGTCTGTATGTCTATTTAACTTTCTATCTATTTGTCTATCATGTTATCAGTCTATTTGTATATCTATTTTTTTATATTTCTATCGATCTATTTATCTATCTAACTATATTTATCACTATCTAACTATCTATCTATCTATTTATATATCTACCTATCTATTAGTCTATCTGTTTGTATATCTATCAATCTGTCTATTTTTCTAACTATCTCTCTATCTATCAATTTATCTATCTACTATCTATTTATCTATCTGTTTGTCTATTTGTCTATGTATATATCTATCTATATATATATTCTTCTAGTTGTCTTTTATTCTATCACTCTAATTATCTATTTGTTAATTTGGATATCTATCTATTTATTTATTTATCTATCAATATATCTATTGATATTCCTATCGATCTATCTGTCTATTTGTCTGTTTATCTATTTACTATAGGTCTATCTATCTGTCTATCAATTTGTCTATTTTTTTATTATTCTATCTGTCTATATATCTATATGTCTATCAGTCTATCAATCTATCAGTGTATCAATCTTTCACTCTTTCTGTCTAACTATCTTTCTATTTATCAATCTAGATTTCCAACATCTATATATCTTTCAATCTATTTGTCTATCATCTATCTATCTATATTTCGACATGTCTATCTATCTTTAATCTAAATGTTATAATTGTATGAATCTATATATATAACTATCTAACTATCTATCTTTCTATCTATATCTATATAACTATCAAACATGTATTTATTTATTTATCTATCATTCAATCAATCTATCGATCTTTATATCTATCTATCTATATCTATATCTATCTATCTATATGCATGTCTGTTGTCTATATATCTATTTGTCTATATGTCTATCTATCAATTTGTATATCTATCATCTACCTATCTATATTTCTATTTATCTATCTATTTATTTATGTGTCTAACTATCAAAATGTCAATCAATCTAACTATTTATCAGTTTATATATCTATCTATCTTTCTATCTATTTCTCTACCTACCTACCTATCTATCTGCCTATCTAACTATCTATCTTTTTATCTATCTATATATCTATTATCTACCTATCTATTTATTTGTCTATCTATCTATATGTTTATATGTTTATTTATCTATTTGTCTATCTGCCTATCTATTTATGTATTTATGTGTTTATGTGTCTATCTGTCTATCTTTCTATATGTCTATCTATGTATCTAACTATATATATAAATATTTGTCTATCTATCTGTCTATCTGTATATCTATCGATCTGTATTTCTATTATTATGCCTATCTATTTGTCAAACTATCTTTTAATCTTTCTATTTGTCTAATTGTCTATCTATCTATCTATGTATCTATAAATCTATCTATCTGTCTTTCTGTCTATCTATTAATCTATACATACATACATACATATATATATGTCTATATATCTCTCTCTATCTATCTATTTATCTTTCTATCTATATATCTATGTATCTATATATCTGTCTTCTTTGTATTTGTCTAATTATCTATTTTGTCTTTCTATATATCTTTTTATTTGTCAATCTTTATATCTAGCTGTGTACATATATGTCTTTCTATATATCACTCTATCTATCTATCTGTATATCTATATATTTGTCTATATATCTATCTAACTATATTTCTATCTATATATCTATTTAAATATCAATCTACTGCTATCACTCTATCTATTGGATATCATACTAAGACTTTATATGTCAATCAATATATCTTTCTATGGGTCTAGTCTTGTAACTATATATCTTCTATTTATTTATATTTCTATTTATCAGGTATATCAATCTCTATATTAATCTGTTTGTTTATCTGTCTACCTATCTATTTGTATATCGATGAATCAGACTATCTATATATCTATCTATCTATCTATATATCTCTCTATGTATCTATCTGTATATCTGTCTATTTATCTATATGTCTATCTATCATTTTTCGAATGTGTCTATGTAGTTATTTATCTAGCATTATACCTATTTATTCTACCTATAATCTGTCTATGAATTAATCAATCTATCTGTCTACCTATCTATTTGTCTATCTATTAATATATCTATCTATCAATCAATTTATCTATCTATCAATATATCTAACTGTCAATCTATCTATCTATATATTCTATTTTATGTATCTATGTATTTTCAAGATTCTAACTCTTTATTTTTCTATCTATTTATCTATCTTTTATCAATCAATCCATCTATATTTTTATCAGTCTATCTATTAATCTGTCAATATGTCTATTTGTTTATCTATCTATCTATCTGTCTATCTCTGTATCTATCTAACTATATAATAGTCTAACTAGATATATATATATATATATCTATTTTCTATCTCTATTTGTATCTATCAGCGTATCTATTTATTTGATTATATCTATTTAATTGACTATGTGTGTGTGTGTGTGTGTGTGTGTGTGTGTATCAGCGTATCTCTCTATTTATTTATTTTCATATATATATATATATATATATATTTGACTATATATATATAGATAGCATATCTATTTATTTGTCCATCTATCAGCGTATCTAATTATTTGTCTAACTATATATATATATATATATATATATATAATATATATATATATATATAATTGTCTAACTATATATCTATTTGTGTCTTTATCTATCTATCTTATATCTATCTATTTCATATCTATTTATTTGACATTTATCAATCAGAGTATCTCTCTATTGTCTATTTGACTAATTGTAAATATGTATAATTTTATATATCAAAATGTTATATGTCTATAGTTCTCTTTGTATATCTATCTGATTGTCAATCTATCTATCTGTCTATTTGCATATCCATCTTTGGCTATGTGATGATCTTTGTATATGACTATCTATCAATTTGTCTATATGTCTATTACTTATCTATCTATGTGTCTATCGATCTATCTATCTATCTATCTGTTTGACTATAACTTTTCTAGCTATATATCACTCTATCTATCTATCTATTTATATTCTATCTGTCTATTTTCTATTTGTCTATTTGTCTATCTACTATATGTCTATGTGGTCTATCTTTATTTATCTTCATCTATTTTTTTATCTATCTATTTGCCTTTCTATCGATCTATCATGTATATATCTACCTTTCTACCTATTTATATATCTCTCTATCTATTTGTCTGTCATATGTAATATCTGTAAATCTATCTATATGTATTCCTATTTTATGTATTTTGTTTGTATATCTATCTCTCCATGTTTCTATTTGTCTACTTTTATATATGTCTATCTATCTATCTATCTAGTTATCTATCTGGGTTATCTATCTGGGTATCTCTTAGATGTCTATCTTTCTATATATATATATATATATATATATCTCTCTCTCTCTATATGTATATATCTATATATCTATATATCTCAATCAAAGTATCTCTCTATCTATCTAATTATCAATTGTCTATCTAACTTCCTATTTTTTGTATCTTTCTATCTGGCTTACCAATCTATCTATATATCTATCTATCTTTCTTTTTCTATATATCAATATCTGTATTTCTATATAATTGTACATATGTCTATCTATCATTCTAGCTATCTAGCTATATATTTATCTATCTTTCTATGTGTTTAAGTCTCTATCTATTTATAGTAATATCATATTATATATCTATCTGTCTATTATA
>JAREIK010001365.1:0-66085 GCA_029783825.1 Sapria himalayana
AAGTCTATCTCTCTATATGTCTGTCAAACTATCTATATATCTATCTATTTGTCTAACTATCTAATCCTTCTATCAATCTATCTATCTGACTATCAATCTATCAATGTGTCTATTTGTCTATCTATCTATTTGTCTATCTATCTCACTATATAACTATCTAACTATCTATTTGTCTATATGTCTAACTAACTAACTATCTTTCTGTCTATTAGTCTATTAGTCTATTTATCTATATATCTATCTATCTATCTGTTTATCTATATATTTCAATATCTCTCTATCTGTCTATATTCTATCTAACAATCTATCTATCTATATATTTATCAATCAATTGTTTATTTGCCTATATGTCTATCTTTTTAATTGTCTATCTATCTTTCTATTTAAGTATCTGTCTATCTATATATCAATTTTTCAATCTATCTATCTACCTATTTGTCCTTCAGACTATGTATCTATTTGTTAATCTATATATGTATCTTTATATATGTCTATATGTCTAGACTAAATGCCTATTATCTATTTTTCTATTTTTTTTAAATGTCTATCTTTCTATTTGTGCTGTTAACTATCTAAATTTATAATTCTATTTGTATATCTGTCTACTATATCCTTTCTATCTATCTATCTATCTATCGGCCTATATGCTTATCAATCTATTTGTCTGTCTATCTATCTATCAATTATGTCTATCTATTTATATCATCTCGATTTTTATCTTTCTTGCTATCTATCATCTATCTATCTATCTAACTTTCTATCTATCGATCGATCTATCTAGTCTATATGTTTATCAATCTATTTCTTTAATTGGTTATCTTTCTATCTCTCTAAATGTCAATATATCTATATATCTATTTATCTAACTATCAACTATATATTTCTATTATATATCTATCTAACTAATTAACATACTATTTTTAGGTCAATTAGTCTATTAGTCAATTCATCTATATATCTATATATTTAATCTATTTATCTATCTATCTATGAATCTATGTATCTATCTATTGGTTTATGTCCTTTCTCATCTATCTTTTTTATCTATCTAGTACTCTATTTATTTATCAATCATTTATTTATCTATATATATAATATATAATATGATATAGTCTATATATACTGTCTGTCTATCTTTCTAATTTACCTATCAATATATCTATATTCTCTATCTATTATGTGTCTTTAGTCTAACTATCTAACTTTATAACTAATCTATATGACTATATGTCTAACTATTAACTAGCTTTCTATCTATTAGTCTTTTGATCTATTTATCTATCTGCCTATTTGTCTATCTATCGAATTATCTAACTTTCTAACTATATATATGTCTATATGTCTAACTATCTAACTAGCATTCTAACTATCAGTGTTTAGTTCTATCTATCTATATGTTTATCAATCTATCAATTTGTATATTTGTCTATCTATTTATTGTCTCTATCTATTTTTGTGTCTCTCTCACTATAAATCAATCAATCAATATGTCTAAATTTTTTTATGTTTATCTTTTTATGTGTCTATCACTAAATTAATCTTTCTTTCTATTTATCATTCTATATATATGTCTATCTATCTTTATATTTATATGTCTATATGTGTATTTTTCTAGATTTTTTCTGTAAATCTATATATATATATATCTAGATTTTTCTGTAAATCTATATATATATCTATCTATCTTTTATCTATCTATCAATCAATATATTTATCTTTATATTTTTAGTCTATCTATATGTCAATCTATATATCTGTCTATATGCCAATTAGTCTATGTTTTATCTATATATTAATTTTTCTATTAATATGTCTATCTTTTTATCTAAATATCTATCTATTAATTTAAATCTTACTATCAATCACTTTATCTATCTATATCTATATATCATTCTATCTACCTATCTATCTATATATCACTGTATTTGCCTATCTATCTATCATTCGGTCTAGGTATCTTTCTAAGTGTCTATTCATCTGTCTATCTATCTACCTATTTGTTTAATTGTATTTTTGCATACCAAACTATCTCATTAATTGTTTGTCTATCTATCTATATGTCTATCTATATATAAGTCCATCTATTTATCTGTCTATCCATCTATCTAACTTTTTATTATTCAATCTTTCTAACAGTCTTTTTATAATTATTTGTTGAGCTACATACCTATCTAACTATCTCTCTATCTATTAGTCTATTAATCAATCTGCTATATACATCAATTTATATATCTATGTATCTATTTATATATTTTTTAAAATTATCAATCTATCTATATATCTATTTATCTATCTATCTATATGTCTGTCAATTTGTCAATCTTTCTAACTATATATCAATATATGTATCTACATATCTATCTATTTATGTTTCTATGTATTTATCTATCTTCCTATTTATCTATCTAATTATCAGTCAATTTGTCTATCTATCTATATATAATTTTCAATCTATCTATCTATAAGTCTATATGTCTATCAATTTATTTATCTATATATTTATTTTTTTATCTATATATCTGTCTATTTTTCTAAATTCCTACATTTAAATCTATCTATTTGTGTAACTATCTATCTATTTGTGTAACTATATATCTTTTTAGTTTACTATCTGTCTAACTATCTAACTATCTTTCTATCTATTAGGCTATTAGTTAATCTATCTATCTATATATCTATCTAGCTATCTATATATGTATCAGTCTATTTATCTGTCAATCTATCTATCCATCTGTTTGTCTATCTATATATCTATCTATCTATCTATCTCTCTCTATTTATCTTACTATCTATTTATCTTACTATCTATTTATCTCACTATCTTCTATCTATCTATTTGTCTATCTAACTTTTTGTTTATCTATCTATCGATCTATAAATGTAAATATAAATCTGTCAATCAATAATTCAATATATTTGTCTATCTATCTATCTATCATATTATATATCTATCTATCTATTAATCTATCTTTCTATTTATATTTTTTATATCTTTTTATATTTTAATATATTTATCTATCTATCTATATCTCTCTCTCTATATATCTATCTATCTATATGTCTATTTATTAAGGTCTTTTAATCTATTTGTATATCTTTCTATATGTCTATCATCTATCAATCTATTGGTCTATCTATCTTTCTATCTATCGTTCTATCTAACTATATGTCTATTTCTCAATTAGACTATCTATTTGCCTTTCTATCTATTTATCTATGTAACTATATGTTAGTATATATATCAATCTATCTATCTATATGTAAATCTATCTATCATACATGTGCCTATCTATCTTTCTATATATCTATGTATCTATATGTTTGTATGTTAATCTATCTATATGTCTATCTATCTATCAATCTGTTAATCTAATTGTCTATCCCTCTACCTATCTTGTTTTTTATCTATCTTTTCTATGTAACTATCTATCAATCTATCTATATGTCTATCTATATGTGTAAAAGTCTATTTGACTACTTGTTTATCTATCAACTTATCAATCTATTTATTTATATATCTATCTAACTATCTAATTTCCTAACTGTCTAGTTGTCTATCTATCTAACTATATAATTGAATTTATATTAATCACTTTCTATCTATTAGTATATCAATCTATCTATCATTCTATTTGACTATCTATCAATCTATCTATTTTTCTATCTATCTATCTTTATATATATATATATATGGCTATTTATCTATCTTTCAATCTATCTAACTATATAATTGAATATATATATATATATATATATGGCTATTTATCTAACTATCTACCTATCTGTCAATCTATCCATATATATATGTGACCATCAATCTATATATTAATCTATCTTTCGGATTATATACCTATCTACCTATATGTCTATATGTGTATTTATCTATATATATCTCATTCTATCTATCTATCTGCCAGATATCTATCTGCCTATATGCCTATCTATAGATTTATCTATCTGCCAGATACCTATCTACCTATATGCCTATATGCCTATCTACCTATTTTTCTATCTATTTTTATATCTACCGATCAAACAAATCTATATATATATATATATATATATATATATATATTTCTATCTATTTATCTATCTTTTTGTCTATCTTTATATCTATCTATATATTTATCAATGTGTATTTCTATGAATATATATATACATATATATATATATGTATGTATGTATGTATGTATGTATGTATGTATCTATATGACTTTTTTTTCTATCAGTTTATCTTTTTATCTATCTATCTATCTGTTTATCTTTTTATCTGTTTATATGTGTATTTTTATTTCTATATAAATGGATATCTATCTATCTATCTCTCTTTCAATCTATTTGTTTATCTATCTATCTGTCTATTTGTCTATTTGTCTATCTATCTATATGTCTATTTATCTATTTGTCTTTATATCTATCTATATATCTATCTTTTGATTTATCTGCCTATTTGTCTATATGTCTATATATTTAAATGCCTATCTTTCTATCTATCAAACTATCAATGTCTTTTATCTAATTTTCTATATATATATTTATCTATCTATCTTGGTATCTATATATCTATATATCTATATATCATTGTATATGTCTATTTGTGTAACTATCTATCTTATCTGTCTATCTATTTATTTGTATATCTATCTATTTATCTATCTTTTTGTTTATCTGCCAATCTATGTATATGTATATCTATTTATCTATCTATTTTTGTATCTATCAATCTATCATTATATAAATCTAGTATGTGTGTATCTATTTATCTATCTATTTGTCTAACTATCTAACTATTTTTTAGTTTATAAGTCAGTCTATCTATCTTTTTATCTATATCTTTATCTCTCTATCTATCAATAAATCAATCAATCTGTATATCTACATATCTATTTATCTATTTATCATTCTAATAGTCAATCTGTCTATCTGCCTTTGTATATATCTATCTATAATTCTTTCTATATACGTGCCTCTCTATCTATCTATCTATCTATCTGACTATCTCTCTATCAGTGTATTTGTCTATGTGTCTATCTGACTATCTGTCTATATGAATTTTATCTATTTTTCTATCTATTTATTTATCTATTTATTTATCTATTTATTTATCTATCTGTCAATTAGTATGTGTATTTGCCTATATGCCAATCTGTAGTTCTATCTATCTATCTGTCAATCTATCTTTCTACATATCTATCTATCTATCTGTCTATTATTCTATCTATCTATAAGTCTATAAATCTATCAGTATAACAATCTATTTGTCTATCTTTTTATCTAAATATCTGTGCATCTGTCTATAGATTTATCTTTCAATCTCTAAATTTTTCTTTTTGTATATCTTTTTATCTATTTATATGTTTATCTTTCTATCTATCTATTTGTATATTATCTATCTTTCTATCTATTTATCTATCTATCTTTATATCTATATATGTATCTATCAATGTGTCAATCTATCTATTTTCGATTTATATGTATATTTATCTTTCTATCGGTCTATCTGTTTATTTGCTTATCCATCTATTTGTCTATCAACAATATATCTTTCTACTAATCTGTATATCTATTTTTCTATATGCATGTCTATAAGCCTATATATATATATATATTTCTCTCTATCTAACTAGCTATCTGCCTATCTATCTATCTATTTATCTATATGTATATTTATCTGT
Source organism: Sapria himalayana (assembly GCA_029783825.1). NCBI lineage: Eukaryota > Viridiplantae > Streptophyta > Magnoliopsida > Malpighiales > Rafflesiaceae > Sapria > Sapria himalayana. The sequence continues at coordinate 5,676 of JAREIK010001365.1, forward strand.
CTATATATCTTTCTATCTATCTATTTATTCTTTATGTTTATCTATCTATGTATATATCTATGTATCTATATATCTGTCTATCTATCTATCTCCCTATCTATGTTCATATCTATCTATCAGTCTATCTATCTATCGATGTTCATATCTATCTATCAGTCTATCTATCTATCTATCTATATATCTATTTTTTTATCTATCTGTCTATCTATCTATCTATCTGCATATTAGCCTATCTATATATCATCTATCAATCTATTTTATTATCTATCAATTTCTCTATCTATCTTTCAAACTTTCTATCTATCGAACTCTCTATCTATCTAACCATCAATCGATCTAACTATCTACCTATCTATATATATGTCCATTTGTCTATCTATCTATCTATACATATGTCTAACTATATAATGACTATCTATCTATCTTTTTATTTGTCTATCCATCTATCTTTTTATCGATTTATCTTTCTATCTATCTTTTTGTCTCTCTCTATGTCTCTATCTATCTATCTATTTATCTACCTTACTCTATGTCAATCTATCTATTTTTCTATCTATCTATATTTCAATTTGTTAATTTCTATATCTATAAATTTGTCCATCATTCTATATGTCTATCTATCTATCTATATATAAGTCTATATGTCAATTTATCTGTCTGGCTATCTAACTATTTGTTTATCTATCTATCTATTTTTCTATGTATATATCTATTAATCTATAAATCTATATATATGTCTATCTATCTATCTATTTATCCATCTATCTATATGTTTATTTATGTATCTTTCATTATGTCTGTCTATCTATGTACCTATCTACTTATACATCTATCTATCTATCTATTTATGTATATATCTATCTATCTATCTAATTATCTATCTATCTATCTTTCTATCTATAAATCTATCTATTTATTTTTTGATATGTCTATCTATCTATCTATCTATCTCACTATATGTCTATCAATCTATTTTTCTATCTATCTATCTTTCTATCTATATATTAGCCTATTTTTTAATCTATCTATATTTCTATCTATGTATCTATCAATCTATAATTTTATAAATCTATGTATATATAAATCTATTTATCTATTTGTCAATCTATTTAACTATCTAACAATGTAACTGTGTTTTTGTCTATATGTCGATCAATCTATCTATTTAATTGTCTATCTATCTATATATTTATCTATCAATGTATGTATTTGTCTTTCTTCCAATCTATTTATATTTCTATCTTTCTATATGAATATCTATATATCAATCTATTTGTATATCTATTTATTTATCTACTTATCTACCTATATGCCTATCTATCTATCTATCTGTCTATCTATTTATCTAACTATATATTTATCTATATTTGTATCTGTCTATTTATCTAACAATCAATCTATCTATCTATATGTCAATCAATATGGTAGTCTATATGTTTATCTATCTATCTATATATCTATATAGCAATCTATCTATTAATTTATCTCCCCAACTATCTATCTATCTCTCAGTCTATATGTTTTTATGTGTGTGTATATATATATATATATATATATATATATATATATATCTCTCTCTCTCTCTATTTATCTATCTTTCTATCTATCGATATATTTATTTGTTTATTTATTTGTCTAAATATATATGTATATATCTATCTTTCTATTTATCTATTCGTCTATCTATCTATCTGCCCATTAGTCTATCAATTAGTCTATCGATTTTTTCTATCTATCTATCTATTTGCCTATATGTCTATCTATCTATCTATATATTTATCATTCAATCAATCTATCTATATATCTATCAATTTTTTTTTCATTTTATCTATCTATTTATCTATAAATCTTTTTATCAATATATATATGTGTCTATGTGTCTATCTATCTATATCTATATCTGACTAATAATCTAACTCTCTACCTCACTATTTAACTATCTATATATCTTTATATCTATATATTTATTTATCTATATGTGTATAAATGTATATGTCTATTTTTCTATCTGTCAATTTATCAATCTTCTTTATTTGACTATCTATCTGACCATCTATTTTCTAACTATGTAACTGTCTATATATCTAGCTTTCTATCTATCTAACTATCAAAATGTCTATCTATATATCTTTATATCTATCTATTTATGTGTATATCTCTCTATTTGTCTAACTATATACCTATCTATTTAACTATATATCTATATGATTTAATTGTCTAGCAGTCTATATGTTTAGTTATCTATCAATCTATGTGTCTATTTATTTTCTATCTACAAATCTGTTTATCTATTTATCTATATATCAAGCTATTTGACCATATGGCTATCAGTCTATTTATTTCTTATCTATCTACCTATCTACTTATCTCCCTATATGTCTATAGATCTATCTATATATCAATCAATCTATCTATCTATCTATTTTTGGTCTATTTATCTTTCAATCTATTTATCTATCTATCTGTTTATCAATCTATCTATCTATATGTCTATCTATATATCTTTATATCTGCAAATCTTTCTATCTTTCCATTTGTTTATCATCAATCAATCTATTGGTCTATTTGTCAATCTATCTATTATTCTATTTGGTCTATCTATCAATATATTTTTCTATCTATATAATTTATTATATATGTGTGTGTGTGTGTGTGTGTGTGTGTGTTTGTGTTTGTGTGTGTGTGTGTGTAATTATATTTTTGCTAATCTGTTTATCTATCTATCTATTTATTAATCTTTTATGTGTCTATTTTTCTATGTTTCTATCAGTCTATCTATTTATCTATATGTCTTTTTGTTTGTGTGTCTATATGCTTATCTTTCTATCTATTTATCATTCAATCAATCTATCTATAAATCATTTAATCATTTAATCTATCAATCTATATGTCAATCAAAATATTAGTCAATTTGTCAATATATCTATCTATCTATATATCTTCCTGTCTATCTATATTTTTTTATAAAATTTGTATCAGTCTATTTGCCCTTATGTCTATCTATTGTCTATCTATATGTCTATCCATCTATCTATTTATCTATCTATCTTTTTAAGTGCCTTTTTGTTTATATGTCTATATGTTTATCTATCAATAAATGTAATTGTCTTTTTGTATATTTGTCTTTCTGCATACCTATCAATCTATTAATCTACTTATCTATATATCTATGTAACTATCTAATTATCTAATATCTTACTTTCTATGTATCAATCTGGCTATCAATCTAACTTTCTAATTGTCTTTTGGTCTATTGTCATTCTACCTACCTGTCTATCATTCTATTTGTCTATATATCTATCCATTTGTCTATCTACCTGTCTCTTATGTATTTATCTATCAATCTATCTATCTATTTATCTCTCTCTCTATCTTTTATCTGTCTATATGTCTATTTGTCTATCTATCTATTAGTCTATTTATTTATTTGTTTATCTATCTATTTATTTATTTATCTAACTATGTAACTATCTATTTGTATATCTGTCTAGGTATATAACTGTGTTTCTGTCTATGAGTCTATTAGTCTATCTATTTATATGTCTATCTATCTATCTATCTAACTTTTTATATGCCTATTTGTTTATTTATTTATTTATCTATCTTTCTATATGTTTATTAGTTTATATGTCACTATTTCTTTCTGCCTATCTACCTATCTACCTATCTACCTATATATATATATATATATATATGTTTATGTGTCTATCTATCTATTTATCTAAGTGTCAATTTTCTATCGGTTTATCTTTTAATCTATTTATTTATCTATCTATCTATCTATATATCTATATATCTTTAAATCTATTTATCTTTCTATTTGTCTTTCAACTATCAATCTATTGCCATATCTATATATCTGCCTGTTTATCATTCTATTTGTCTATCTATATATGTATCTTTTTACCTATCTAACAATAAATCAATCAATCTATCTATCTATCAATCTAGATATCTATCAATATATTTATCTATTTATCTATATATATTTTTATATGTCTACCTGTCTATCTATCTATTGGTCTAACTATCTATCTATATGTATGTATATTTGTTTATCTATCTATCTCTCTATATGTCTATTAGTCTATCTAATTGTCTATCTCTCTATTTGTCTTTGTGTCTATATGTCTATCTATATATCTATATATCTATTTATTATTCATTCAATCAATAGAGATATATATATATATATGTGTATATATATATATGTATGTATGTATGTATATTTAAATTAATGTGTCAATCTCGGATTCTATCTATCTATCTAACTATCTATCTATCTATATATCTATATATCTATCTATCTATCTTTATATCTATTTATTTCTCTTTCTATCTATCTGTCTATATGTATTTCTGTCTATCTCTTTATCTAACTATATGTATATCTTTCTATGTGTATGTTTACCTATCTATTTATCTATCTATATGTTTATTTATCTATATGTGAATATATCTATTTGTCTATCTATCTATCTATCTATCAATTTATCAATTTATTTATCTGTCTGTCTAACTATCTAACTATATATATGTTTATCTATCAAAATATCTAACTATATTTATATCAATTAGCCATTCATTCTATAAGTCTATCTATATATAATTTATTTGTTTATCTATCATCTATCTATCTATTTCGTTAAATATCTTTCTAGCTATGTGTCTAAATATCTAATTATTTATATCTATTTTTGTATCTATTTATCTATATTTCTACTTATCGGTCGATCTATCTATCTGTCTATGTGAATATCTTTATATCTATCTATCTATCTTTTATTTTTCTAATTATGTGCCTATATGTCTATATGTCTATATGTCTATATGTCTATCTGTCTATTTATTTAAATCTTTATTTATCACTCTATCTATTTACCTATCTGTCTATCTATTTACCTAAATGTCTATCTATCTTTCTATCTATATATCTATCTACCTATCTATCTTTTTATATGTCTATCTATTTTAGTATTTATCTTTCTATCTCTTTATTTGTACATCTAGCTATTGATCTATCCATATAACTATCTATAAATTTGTCTTTCTATCAATCAATTTGTGAATCTATCTATCTATTTATATGTCTATCTATCTATCTATCTATCTACCTATCTACCTATCTATCTACCTATATATTTTTCTATCTATCGATCTATCTACTATCTATTTGTCTATATGTCTATCTATTTATTTGTCTAACTATTTATTGTCTATTTGTCAATCTATTTATCTTTTATATGTTTATCTATCTATCTATTTATGTATCTATCTATTTGTCAATCAAACTTTCTATCAATCAATCAATCTATCTATCTATCTATGTATTTGTCAATTTGTCAATCTGTTTATCTATCTTTATGTTAATTATAAATTTATCTATCTTTCTTCTATCTATTTATTTCTCTATCTACCTATATATTTATTTCTCTATCTATCTACCCATTTATATATCTATCTGTCTATCCATCATTTTAAATATATATATATATATATATATATATATATATATGTTTATATATATTTTTATATTTATATATATTTATATTTATATTTATATATATCTGTCTATCTATCTATCTATATGCATATTTTTTTATCGATATATCTTTCTATCTATCTTTCTGTCTATCTGTTTATCTATTTTTCTATTTATCTATTTTTATGTATATCTATTTATTTGTCTATCAGTCTATCTATCTATATATCTTTCTATTTATCTATCTGACTATCTATATATCTAACTATCTATATATCTAACTATCTCTGTATATATCTATCTCTCAATTTATCTATTTATATATTTATCTTTCTATCTATCTTTGTATCTTTCTATGTGTCAATTTATTTATTTATATCTGACTATCTATGTATGTGTTTCTGTTCTATGTGTTTCTGTTCTATGTGTCTATGTGTATATCTATCTATCTATTATCTATCTTTCTTTCTATTTGCCTATATGTATATATATCTGTCTGTCTATTTTTCTATCTATCTATCTATCTATATATCTATCTTTCTATTTATCTATCTATCTATCTATGTGTCTATCTGTCTGTTTGTCTAACATTCTATCTATCTATCTATCTATCTAATTATCTGTCTAATTTATCAATATTTCTATCTATTTATCTATTTATCTATCTATTTATTTGTCTATTTGTTTATCTCTATATCTTTATATCTTTATATTTATCTATCTATCTATTTATCTATCTATCTATATCTCTATCTGGCTATCTATCTATCTATTTGTCTATCTATTTCTATGTCTATCTTTTTATATCTCTATCTATCTATCTAATTATCTAACTATCTATCTATCTGTATATCTATCTATCTGTCAAACTATCTATCTATCTAATTGTTTTTTTATATCTATCAATCTCTGTATATATCTATCTATCTTTATGTTTATCTAACTATCTTTATGTTTATCTATCTATCACTTAGTCTATATAGCCATCTATCTCTCTACAAAAAAGCCCAAATAGTTAGAGCAATTTTCCTAGCTATTTGAGCTTATTCCATCACTAAAATATAATAATGATGGATTTATGAGAGAAATTATCCCAAGCTAAAGTGCATGTCGCAAATTATTAATGAGAAAAATAAATTCCTTACCAAATTTTTTAACCTCAGAAATTCCCTAGCTACTTATATTTTTTTCTTGCTAATTTTGATTGTAATTATGAGTTACAGAAAAGTCTCTAGCTAAATTAGAGATGAAAAAATCCCTAGCTATTTTCATTACAAAATTATTTTCACAATTTTATTTTTTTACAAAAAAGTTGATTTCATATTTTTAAGTTTTTATATTCAATTGAATAAAAACGTAAAATATAAACCAATATTTATGATTAACAAAAAAATAAAAGTAGTTAATATATTATTTTGATACAATTTGTTACATAGTTAAAACAAAAAACATAACAATATTTTTTTACATTCTTCTTCATCGATGTATCTAACGATAGTGCATAAAGTTTAATTTATCTGTGAAATTGATGTTGCTTTCTCTCCCTCAGCTCCTCTACTCACCATCATTCTCCTGCTATAAAGCAATCCTAGTTGTCCTACGTCATGTCTAGAAAAATTCTAATTTCTATGTTTCTGCAAATAGGGAAAGAATGACCTCGTTGATGAAGCCTATGTAGTGCATAGCTCCATTTTTGAATTGGGAGCCACCACCAGAGAAAGTGAGATATTCGCATGTAACTTTAACCCTTTTATAATGTCCCTTCACTTATGCAAGCTTCGTATGGGGAACATTATGTATTCATATCCGTATGAAATTTAAACCAATAAATCAAATTAAAATAAATAGATAAAAAAAGTTCTATTTTGATAAAATATGGTAAAAATTATTCAATACAACTTATACCTTATATATAATACTATAGTATATATGTACATATATACTACGGAAAAAATAGATTCAAATCCCCAACCCTGTTGTCCCTAGCCATAACGTCATATTCATTGCCAACAAGATCACCAGAAACCATAGATTCCAAAATATCAAATGTCATAAAATCATAGTTCAAGGGAGGAATGGCATTAGGCACCTATGAAATGTTAGAAATGCACATTTAGTAATTATCTAGTATTTATTACTTGATAGAGATACCTTTAACTCGCATATCTAAAAACACATATCAAAAAACTCATGATCTATTATTCACAGTAAATATGTTTATATCATATTTAACAATAAAATTTTTTAAAAAATAAAGCTTTGTGAATAAGAATGTGTCGCAGGCACTACGAAGGCTAGTAATTCCTTGCCTTGGTAGTTTATGACACACACAATGCAAACATGTGGACCATTACATGTGTATGCACATGTGAAATGTAATATTATAATATATGTTTCTCTCTCTCTTTAGCTCATTAAAATCTAAAAATCTTAATATATAAATTAATAGAACATATAAATGTACAATGTGGATATATAATTCTCATTGTATTAGGGCAACCCACATACGTTAATGGCCCTTACCATCTAGCTAATTACCATCTACCTTGATACCAAAGTTTATATCACATTACTTCATTGCTTGCTCTTGAGTAATCATAGGTTGCAAGGAGTCCCTATTATCTTGCTAAATCAAACTTGTTGAAAAAAAAATCAAGAGCTAATAGTGAACGAATACATGATGTGGTACCACTAGTGGCAACAACGGTGCTTAATGCTTGACAACTATTGCTAGTACTACTAAAAAACACATAATGGTGCTTGCTCACCACCTACTCACAATTAAGGGCAAACAAAAATTGGCTTAGGAACACAGAATGTCGAACAACATGAAAATCAATTGTTAATAGCTATAACTTAAACATCATTAACAAGATCAATAAAATGACCATATTCTAGAAGTAAAGTGGGCTTTCCATAGCTCATATTGATGAGATCGGATTTATGCTGCATAAAAGCAAGTTTTTTTACCATTTGAATGTCATTATCTAGAGCAAATACAAACAACTAATAAAAGTTAGCTGACCTCCATTGTAGTCTGCCATGCAATAATAGGGTGCCACATCTTGTAGTTGTACGGCATGTGCCATGTGATAGTGTCAGAGTGGATGTGTGTGTGGAAAATTTGTGGGTGGTTATATGCATGTAGTGTGGCAATTTTTGTGAGGAAGTGTGGGCAAGAATGCAAATAGTGTGTTATGGGAGTGTACAAAATAAATATAGTGCTGAAAGATTAAAAATAAAATAATAAAAAATGATTTAGTGTGTGAGTTATATTTTGGCTGATAGATATTTTGGCTGCACAATTTATGTTGGCTCGCACAAAATGAAGTAATCTGGCTTCTTTGGGTCACTTCTGGCTCTCCTCTTCTTGGTGCATGCTCAAACTGCATCAATTTTAAGGCTCAAACTGCATCAACACAGATACATAAACTCTTATTTCCCAACAGAAATATTTCAAAAGAAAAATAAAAATCAAAATCAAAATCAAAAACAAAATCAAAAACAAAATTAAAAACAAAATTAAAAACAAAAACAAAATCAAATACCAAAATCTGTATGGACATGTGACACTTGAAGTATTCAACTTCCAAAATAGTTCCCATGTTTTCACAGTAGATGTCTTGCAAAGAATCATGGTTAGGTTTGTCAGCCAAGCAAAGAACAAACATAGAATCAAGAACAACGATGCCACCAAATAAATCTCTTCCTGTTTAGCTACACATATAAAAAATCATGTGCCCGAAAGTTGCTCATTATTCCTTTTTCATGAAGTGAGGAGATAAGAGCTTTGAGATTGCAAATCCAGTGAAAGACTTGCAGTGAAGTAGCTCTTTCAACTTATCACCGCATTTTTTTTATCTGATGGATCCTATTTAAATACAAGAAAATTTAACGATTAATTAAAATTGAAGAATAGCACCATAGATTATCATCAAGGGGAGGTGAAGACAATGAATGTTGGCATACTTGTAGATTATTTTTTTTATATAGTCCCACATCTTCTTTACAACATCAGAATGAGATAATGCATCTTCACATGTACCAACACATTTTATTAGAGCATATGAAAAAGGAATAGGAAGCTAGAAATCGAGAATTAACTTTGTATACATTTATGTATAACTATATATAACTACTTATATGAATATATATATATATATATATATATATATATATATATATATATATATATATATATATATATATATATATATATATATATATAACTATATTTTTAACTATATAAATCTATTTATAACTAAATAGAATATAGGTATAAGAACATAACTATAAATAATTGTTTTTTACTATATGTATAACTATAAAGGCATTATACCTGCATGCATAAATATAAGTATAACTATATATGTAACTATATGTATAACCACATGTAATTATATTTATAATTACATGTACAACAACATACAACATTATGTTTAACTATATGTGTATACCTATATATAAATATTTGTATAACAATATAAAAGTCTATATATCGAAATATAACTATATTTGTAACTATGTATACATATATGTAAATCTATACATTTGTTTATAACTTTGTATACATTTATGTATAACTACATATAACTACTTGTAGGAATATATATATATATATATATATATATATATATATATATATATATATATATATATATATATATATCTATTTTTTAACAATATAATTCCATTAATAACTAAATATAATATGGGTATAAGAACTTATAACTATAAATAATTGTCATTTACAATATGTATAACTATAAAATCATTATACATAACTATATTTAATTATATAATTAACAAAATATATTTAATATACAATTTTATATATTAGTATATAAAAATGTAATTAACTATATCTATGCCTATACATAACTATATGTATAAATATATTAAATTTTATGAAAAAATATATATACCTGCATGTATAAATATAACTATAACTATATGAGTAACTATATGTATAACCACATGCAACTATATTTATAATTTCATGTATAACAATATACAACATTATGTTAACCTATGTGTATATCTATATATAAATATTTGTATAATTATATAAACTCTATATAATTAAATATTGTTATATTTGTAACTATGTATACATATATGTAAATCTATATATTTGTTTATAACTTTGTATACATTTAGGTATAACTACATATAACTACTTGTATGTGTGTGTGTGTGTGTGTGTGTGTGTGTGTGTGTGTATATATATATAACTATATTTTTAACTATATAAATCTATTTATAACTAAATATACTATAGGTATAAAAACATATAACTATAAATAATTGTCTTTTATTATATGTATAACTATAAAAATATATAATTAACAACATATATTTAATATATAATTTTATATATTAGTGTATTTAACTATATCTATGCCTATACATAACTATATGTATAAATATATTAAATTATATGAAAAAATATGAATATAAGTATAACTATATGTATAATTATATGTATAACTATATGTATAACAACATTATGTAAATCTATATATTTACTATATTTATAAAACTATATAGATTAAAAACTATATAAAACTCTATATATTTAACTATATTTATATAACTATATATAAATATTTGTATAACTATATAAAACTCTATATATTTTAATATAACTATATTTGTACCTATGTATACATATATGAAAATATATATATTTGTGTATAATTTTGTATACATTTATGCATAACTACATATAACTACTTGTATGAATATATATATATATATATATATATATATATATATATATAACTATTTATAACTACATATACTATATGTATAAACTATAAATAATTGTATCTTACTATATGTATAACTATAAAAACTTTATACATAACTATATTTAAAGATATAATTTTCAACATAAATTTAATATACATTTTAATATATTATTATAAAAATGTATTTTGCTATATCTATGCACATACATAACTATATGTATAAATATATAAAATGATATGAAAAAATATATATACCTACATGTATAAATATACATTTAACTATATGTGTAACTATATGTATAACCACATGTAACTATATTTATAATTATATGTATAACAACATACAACATTATGTTTAACTATATGTGTATAACTAAATATAAATATTTCTATTACTATATAAAACATTATATAATTAAATATAACTATATTTGTAACTATGTATACATATACGTATACATATATGTAAATCTATATATTTGTTTATTACTTTGTATACATTTATGTATAACTACATATAACTACTTGTATGAATATATATATATATATTAAATTATATTTTTAACTATATATAACTATATAACTGCATATACTATATGTATAAATACCATATAACTATAAATAATCATATCTTACTATATGTATAACAATATAAAAACTTTATACATAATTATATTTAAATATATAATTAACAACATATATTTAATATACATTTTTATATATTAATACATACAAATGTATTTTACTCTATATGTGCCTATACATAACTATATGTATAAATATATAATATTAAAAGAAAAAATCTATACACCTACATGTATAATTATAAGTATAACTATATGTGTAACTAAATGCATAACCACGTGTAATTATATTTATAATTACATGTATAACAACATACACCTTAATGTTTAACACCATGTGTATAACTATATATAAATATTTGTATAACTATATAACACTCTATATAATTAAATATAACTATATTTGTAACTATGTATACACATATGTATACATATATGTAAATCTATATATTTGTTTATAACTTTGTATACATTTATGTATAATTACTTATAATTACTTGTATGAATAATCTATATATAACTATATGTTTAACTGTATATAATTATTTATAACGATATATACTATATGTATAATAGCATATAACTAAACATATATGCCAGACTATAATTGGCCATTCTAGCACAACACGGCCCTTTTGATTCCTCTTTCATATTACTCATCAATAATAGTTTCAGTGGTTAATGATTCACGGGAGTTGCTTTTACAGATTCTATTGTCTACTTGCTATTTATTTGTGTTTTGAATTATTTTCATCTTACTAATGTTTTTACTAAGTGGCTCATGTCATGGGGTGTGGTTGATTCTGAAACCTCCTCCATCTATTAATGATACCAACCCATACAATGTGTTCAAGCCTCGAGAGAAAGCCAACCGGCTCCATACAAGATAGGTATGTGGTCTAGTAGTCTTTTATGATGCAATTAGAAGTTTCACAAGCAAATTTCAAAGTCTTATAATCTACTTCTCATTATGTGTTCAGATTCAACAGAGAGAAAATAATTTGCAGTCATTTGAAAAACTTCATTTGGTAAGTAAGAAATTTATCTTATTGATCAACTCTTTCTATTCAAATTAGGGATATAGTGCTGAGATTAATAAGTTATCAAAGAAGATTTTTTTTATTACAGTTTGCATCTATTAGAAGAGATTAATAAGTTGCACATTCATCTTATCAAACACTTATCTATCACAACAATCCTATGTATATTTTTCTTATAAAAAGTAAACATTTTGAATCATTAATTGAGTAATTAATTATTTTAATAATATTATTAATTTTTGTAGTCTAACATATATTTTTCTATCATACTTTATTTTGGTCAATTGTTTTAGTTTATTAGTTAATATTTAAAAAAAAATTATCTTTCTTTTGAATTATAAATCATAAATTTCGAAAATAATTATATTTTAGAAATTGATTTTTTCAATTTAAAATTAAAGTTACAAATTAAATATTTTATTTTTAATCTTTTATTTTTTAATTTTTTGCTCTGAGACATGTGCTATCTATCTAATTTTCAATTTAAATTTTTAATAGTTTCAATTATTAAGAAAATATTATCTATATAGTATATATCAATGTACCTATTTTCATAGTTGTACTGTCATCTCATTTATAACCATGACAAGAAAATATCAACTTAACATTGAATCTTAATGAAATTTTATAGATGTAACAAATTTTCTTTACATCCCACATATAAAACACATTCGTTATAATACTATAATATATATATCTTTATTGACATCAATATTATGTATAAATATTTTTTTTCTTTTATGTAGACACCAAACCAACTATCAAAAAAATTATATTATGAATATTTTCTAAATTGATAAATACCGAGTAAAATTATTTTTACATCTAGACAAAATCAATCGCTAATATTTTCGTAAATTTCATGCAAAGAAAAGCAGGGAATTTAGCGATGAATTTAGGGATGAAATTTCTTTATCTAATTAGATCGAAACAAAATTTGTTGCTAAATAATTAGATGAATTTATTTTTTTATAATTTTATATATAATTGGAAGCAATAATTCCTTAATTTTATATATAATTATATGCATTTAGCTATGGATTTTTCTCAGGCTTTTGATAATTTATATCACAAATTTATGATAATTTAATTTGGTTAGTATTATTTATTTTAATATTTTTTGTAATTTTCTATATTAAAGGTATGTCATTGTCTATAGATGAGCGATCCTTGAAAGATAGTCTCCTCGTATAATTATAAAAATATGATAATATAAAAAAATTTCATAAATATATAAATACAAATAAACATTTATATTAAATAAGACTAAAATAACTATTTTTTGATTAAAAATTAATTAAAGAATTATACAAAATATTTTTCTAATATTTTTAACTATGATATTTAAATATTTGTATTAAAAAAACAATATATAATTTATTATTTAATTATAATAAATTTGAAAATATTTTAATTAAAAAATAAACATAAATAAACATAACTACTAATAAAATGCTAAAATAAACAATTCTTTGATTAAATAAAAAAATTATAAAAATATATAAATTAATGAATAAGCAAGTAAATATTAATATTATTCCTATAATCATAAAATATTTTTATGATTATAGGAATCTTTTAAAAAATAATGACTAAAAGATTTTAAAATTTTGAATTAAAAAAAATTCAAAATTTTCATAAAATTTAAAAGATAATAAATTGATATTTAAAGATTAATACATAGAAGTTTTAATTACATCAAAATTTTTTTGATGAATTAAAAAATAAATATCTAAGTGTGGTTATTAAATGAACACTTCAAAGATTAAAATTTATAATGACTAAAATATTCAAATTTTATGCTTTTCTAATTATTTAATATTATATTAATAATAAATAAATTGAGACATTAGAATTTAGACATTTCATGTGTGAATAGGCCATTGGTTACTCTCTTCTTTAGTCTAGTGGCTGCCAGCTTTCATCTGTGGCCTGTGGGACTTGTTCAGCCAACCTTTTTGGCATTCTTCATGACATTGTTTGTAAATAGGCAGGTTGTTACTAGTTGCCACTGGCTCATTCACAAACTTTGAAGGCACCATATCACATCTTTTGTCGGGAAATAAGTATTGGGTTATTGAATAGGTAATTAAGACGTCAATATGAACTCAAGTCATCTTTTTCTCGAGGTATCCATAGTGATGGGATCCATTCTTGAGTAATCCAAGCTCGTAAGTTTTTCATGGCTTATTTTTTATTGCTTTTAATGTGCTTGTTAAGAGCTGCAATTTTTTTATTTTTTTTATTGCATAGTAGAATATCTTACTTGCAATGACAAAGATGTTCGATACGTTAGGCCCCAAGTCTCAAATCATTGACACCATTTCTAGATGCCTCAATGTCAGAATGTCTGGTAGTACTTAGTATCATTTTTCATGGGTTTTCTTTTCAATGAGAACTGATTGGATTTCATTGCTGAGTTTCATTTTGCAGTGGTGAGATTTTATTTTTCATGGGGTGATGCACAATATCACCAAGAGACATTGGAGAACCTAAAGTCCACAATCAAGAGCACTAAGAAGTTCTATGCTGTATGTTTTTTTTAGCTATGATTGCTTATATCTGCCATAAGGGGAACAAAATACTATCAAAATGAAATTAATTCTTCTTTTTCAAATTGAATTACTTATCATGCATCTATTTGGTTTGGTTATTGTCGTTTTATTGATGTAGTTATCATAATCAAAAAAGGTTTAAAGTTTTGATTTTCAATTTTTAGGTTATACTGGACACGACGGTTCCAAAATTGTAGGTTATTAATAGAGATGAGAAATCCATTTTCGCTCCTGGCTGATTGATTTGTTATTTTAACACCTAATCATGAACAAGAAGCTTCGTCGGAGTTGTTGCCCATCAATTTTAATGGCCCGTCCAATGTTAGTACTTTATAAGTTATAATGGTCTAGGTGGACTAGATCATAATGAAACATAGCATTGATGATCTTTGAATTAAATGAAAATATGATCATAAACATAATGGATGTGCTTGGTAGGGCATTCCTTGTAACTTATTGTTATATATTGATTAATATAAATGCCCTCACTAGAAGTGGAAACCCATCAAATCCCTTATTTTCTTTCAAATTTTTATTGTAAATTTTCTATCTGCACTTCATTTGAATGATATGAATTTTTTGTGTCACTATTTAATTTGGTGTTTATATATTCATTTCACTATAGAGAAAATTGTTTCTTTCTTTGCAGGCTGTTCAACCAGGGAACACCATTTTTATTAGTCAGTACTTGTTCACAGAAAGCGAAACTACTTTAGTGTGGCTGGAGGTAATGAATACTTTCATGGTTGTCTAGCATGTGCCTGCAGCATTAAAATTGGTTAATGATTTAGAATGCTCTAATCCCAAAATAATGTTATGCTCATGTACGTCTCATGTGCTTGAGTGAACAAGTAGGGTATCCGAGGTGAGGGAAAATGATGTGGTTTGTGTGATAAAGAACTCTACAACTTTGGCAGGCTCACTATTCACCTTGCATGTTTCTCAAATTCATTTCAAGCTGCCTACACATTCTACTCAAGATAGGCTGGTCAATCTTTTTCATTGATTTCACTTTTGGAATTTGGAGTATGTTTACATTTTCATTGTTCTGTATTGGTTGTGTTCAAGGTTATCAGCACTTGAGGTGTGCAAAAAAAAATTGATTTCTCTCCTTGTCATACACTCGCCACTCTGAGAATGTTTGGCATGTAATTCTATTGATATAGTTCTTCCTCTTATTGTATAGTCATTTTCAGAATCATAGTTTGTTGCAGCAGAGAAGCTTCTTTAATGTGATGTTTCTAATCTCTAAAAATTGAGAATATGTTTATCAACTCTTATTAGTGCATAAACATTTTCTCAATAATTTTGTAGTACATAATTTTGTGTAGCCCCTCCACAAAAGTTTTATTTGTAAAATATATTTTACCACAAAATGATCTTTTTATAATCAACAAAATCATAATTATTGCAATATTTTTTTCAAACTTGTATTAGTTGAGTTCATAATTTTTATTTATTAATAAAGATCTTACTCAGTGCAAAAGTCTCCTGCTTAGCCCGATGTTTGAGAGATAGTAATATTTTGATGATCTTATCCTTGAAAACCGCAGATGCATTATCTATTGAGTTTTGAACTTGTGATCTATCATCCTTGGATGAAGACACTTGGCATCACAAAAAGACACGACCTATATTTTTTGCACTATTCATTTTTCTGCATGAAATTAGGTATACTATAACATGGTACATCTGTATATAGGTGTGTATGTTTGCATGCATAAAACTATCCAACCACACATCCATCATCTATATGTATGTGTTTGTGCATGTTATTTTCTTTAAATATATTATTAAGCTCTACTAGTGATATTTTTTTGTGAAGCTGTTTATTGATGTATTCTATGTGGGAAACAATTATGTGTTGTAGCACAGGCCCGTGAGTATCTATCTTTGCTTGGAGACCTCAGTCAAACCCAGATTTTTGCCAAGATTGAAAATGTGGAGGATAGTTGTTTCCATAGTAATTCTCAAAGGCATATGAACCTGCTCCTTCTAGCTTAGCCACTAGTTTTTATACATGATTAGATGGTGGTCTCCTATTGTACATTCTAGCATGCCAAATAATATGAATGTTTCTGAAAGTGCAACAATAAAAGAAAATTGTTTTGTTTTAAATCAAATTTTTTTCTTCATTTGTTCTTAGAAGCAGATGGTATTATTCTTTCTCGTGACAATTTAGGGATAAGCAGATGTTTATATATCTCGTGATTTATTTTACTAATTCTTCTTATGTGTGTGTGTGTCCCCCGAGGCTATGTGATTACGTATACGTACATATAATACAGTAGTATATACGTACATATATAGTATATTTTATAAGTACATATATACTGAGTATATGCATATGTATATACTACAATATATATGTATGTATATACTACAATATATAAGTACATATATATCGAGTATATATGTAAGTATATACTGTAGTATATACGTACGTATATAATGAGCATATGCGTACACCAGAAAAAATTTCACCCCGAATTTGATTTTTTCTCCGATGGGGTTATTGATATATGGGTTGACCAGAATCTAGTTACAACAGCCCTACTCCTGTTCAAAACAAAACAAAACAAAATAGTTCATTGAATTCCTAGGCGTTCTGTGAATTTAGTTGGCACATATAAAAAAATTTAGTACTAAATTATCACTAGTTAAATGTTAAAGTAAAACATAAAAATCTTGTTTACATATGATGATCAAAGTATGAGATTGTCGCTATATGATTGTGTGTGAGTGAAGCAAAAAAAATAGAGAAATTAAGCTCACTTGTTGCCTAGATGAGCATGAAGATTGATGACCATCTATTCTTCAGAGATAGTAAGAAGTCCTCTTTTTAAGCCTGGGCGAAGATAATTAGTCCGGTGAATGCGGCAGCTCTTGCCACACCGTGGTAATCCGGTGAGCTTTGGGATGGCTCTCCAATAGCACTGGCCATTGGTGAGGATAACGTTGATGAGTTACTCATCTTCTTCAGTAGTCCACGACCCTTTCCTAACCTTGAGTTTATCACATCAGGGTTGGTAACCCATCTCTAAATTCTGTGATAGTCGTACGTGTAATAAGTGATGATCAAAGTCACACTTCCCATCTATATGTAGGGCAGAGCTGTAGTTGGGAGAGTAAGATTTGAGAGTCCTGCAATTGTCTTCATAAAGGGACACTAAAACTAAATAGTCTCATATGGTATGTTTTGATACATAAAAGCATTCAAAAGCAGAAGTATATACCTATGTATATACCATATATACCTACGTATATACCATATATACCTACATATATACTCAATATATACGTACATATATACTGAGTATATATGTACGTATATACTATAGTATATAAGTACATATATACTAGAGTATATATTTATGTATATACTGAGAATATATGTATATATATTGTCAGTATATACGTACGTATATACTCGGTATATACGTATGTATATGGTCAATATATACATACTTATATACTCAGTATATGTACATATAATACTACAATATATATGTAAATATATACTGAGTAAATATCTACTCAGTATATATGTACTTATACTACAGTAATATATGTAACTAGTGAAATGCTAGTATATGTACATATACACTATAATATATATGTACATATATACTATAGTATTATATATTTATCAAAGCATAACATTATTTATTTATTTATTTTGATTTTATTGACTAGTTTAAATTTCGTACAGATATGGCACCACGTTGTTTCCCATACGAAGCTTATATAAGTGAAGGAATTTTTTACTATACATGATGCACCGCGACCCAGACAACTTTGTCATAGTAGAAAGATGGTGATCAGGGGAGCTGAGGGAGAGAAAGCAATGATAATGTACGGATATATTATACTTTATGCACTGTCAGTAGATACATTGATGAATAAAATGTAATAAAATTTTGTAAAGTTTTTGTTTTAATTATGTAAAATATTGTATAAGAATAATTAATTAAATGATTTTATTTTTTGTTAAATAATAAATTATCATTTATTGTTTATGTTTTTATTCAATTTAATATAAAAATATTAAATTATTCAATTACAATTTTTGAAAAAAAATCAAATTTTGAAAATAGTTTTGAAATGAAAATAGCTAGGGATTTTTCTCTTGCTAATTTAGCTAGAAAAATCTTTATTTTAGCTAGGAAATTTTCCGTCTCTAAAATTTTTAGGTAGCGACTCTTTCCCTCATTAAATTTGAGTTGTGAGCACTTTAGCTTGATAAAACTTTCATTGATAACCCATCGTCATTTCCTGTTTAGCGATTGAAACCCCCCATTTAGCTAGGGAATTTTCCGTAGCTATTTGGGCTTTTTCTTATAGTGGAAGTTTTTTCTTCTCTCTCAACTTTGATTCATCATCAAAAGCTATGAAGCATTAATATTTATTTAGACACATTACAAATTAACTTCACCATGACATATTTAACCCTAAAAAACTTTTACCTATCTCATTTTCTTCCTCCCTTTTCTACGATTCCTTGTTCTTTAAAATTAACAAAAATCAAAATAGTTCAAAAATAATTCTAATACTAAGTATCATGGTTAAAACAAAAAAAATAACATTTTTCATCATCATTTAAAACAAAATCATCTTATTAATTAGCTGGTGCATTTGTGCTAGCCTCTCTTTAGTGGTTTCTCTGCTAGAACTAGGAACGCTATCTATCACGTCAAGCCTGCTAACTGTGAGTCCATATAAGATATTTGTTGCTGCATTAAAAGTTATTAGTGACCAAATTATTATCCAGAATAATCTACTTCATCAGTTCTATCACCTAATCAAATAATTTCTCAGACATATAATTTTCTAACTTCATGCTCATAAGTCGAGCCACGAGTGACAATTACGAATGTGTTGAAACTATATGACTTTCAACTTTAATTTATGTTTGTTCATGTTTATAATAACTATTTTTATATATCTATGAATATGGTTGTTAATCCCCAAATTTTTAGGGTAGAGGTTTAGTCTATTATAGTTATGTAAAAAGCCTTGGCTGGTCCTCCATGGTGTTGGGAACAACACCTTAGCTTCTGAAGATGTGAGATGAACCAAAAAAATTAATTCCATGCAAAAGTAGGTTTGTTCTTGACACTATTATTTTGTGTAGATTTGCATCGTCATAGTTAAAATATGCATCGTCGTAGATCAGATCTGCATCATCGCAATTTATATTTGCGTCGTCATAGTTTAGATATGTGTCATCGCAGTTCAGATCTCCGTCGTTGTAGTTCATATCTGCATCGTCATATTTCAGATCTGCAACTACTTGTTATCAGTTATTGGTTTGTAAATATAGTATGTTATGCTCCATTTTGTAGGTGTAACAATGTTCTCTATCTGCGTGGAGTACCAGAGGAAAAACAACTAGAAATGCCGACCATGCCTGAGAGACCCATATGCGTGTTTTTTAAGTCCTAGATTATTTTCTTCTATTATTTTTGATGGTATGTGTATTTGCATTAAAGTAAAAGTGTGTGTGTCATCCAAGGCTATGTGAGTATATATACGTACATATAATATTAAAGTATATACGTACATATATACTTGTTATAAATGTACGTATATACTGAGTATATATCTATGTATATACTGAGTATATAAGTAAGTATATACCGAGTATATATGTTTGTATATACTCAGTATATACATACATATATACTATAGTATATACGTATTTATATACTCAGTATATAAGTATTTTTATACTGTAGTATATACGTACATATATACACGGTATATATGTACTTTTATACTATAGTATATACATATGTATATACCGAATATATACAAAGTGGGTGCATATATTTATTTGCAAACATGTATATATTATCATACATACACACCGATTTACACACAGACACACTTTTGAATATATAATTCTTCGGGCTGGTCTTGTCATCATCATGCATTACTTAATGATGCAGGTAATAAAAGCCATGGATCTTAGATTTTCCCTAAAGCTGTAGGATGAAGATATTTCTGGTCATGGCCAGCCAGGCAGAAATAGGTTGGTCTTAAAATTTTTAGTAAGTGTGTTAATATGTAATTATCACATGGTACAAAGCAAACGTATGAGTAAATAAGTTTTCTTGCTCTTAGTTCTGCAATGATTGATTCTAATTGTACTAGGGCTTAGGATGATGATGATGATTCTCGTGTAGTGCCATGTAATTCTGGAATAGGAGGAATATCAAGTCTCATTTTGGGAGAAGTAGCTTCTCACCTCGTCAAAAACATGCTTAATCTCAACACGAGTGGTTGGTAGGGAAATACATATGAGTGAAATGCTAGTATATATCGGGTCCTAATTTGTACTCAGTATATATGTACACATAATACGGTAGTTTTTATGTACATATACTATGGTAATATATGTACGAGTGAAATGCTAGTATATGTACATATATACTATAGTATTATATATTTATCAAAACAATTTTTTTTGATTTGATTGAGTGGTTTAAATTTCTTATAGATATGGTACCACATTGTTCCCCATACAAAGCTTGTATAAGTTAAAAGATTTTTCACTAGACATGATGTGTCGTGACTCGGATAGCTTTGTCGCAGTAGAAAAATAATGATCGGAGGAGCAGAGGGAGAGAAAGCAATGTCAATGCACGGATAGATTATACAATATGCACAATTGGTAGATACATTGATGAATAAGATGTAACAAAATTGTGTTATTTTTTTGTTTTAATTATGTAAAATATTATATTAGAATAATTTATTAAATAATTTTTTAAATTATAAATTATCATTTATAGTATCTATTTTTATTTAATTTAATATAAAAAAATTAAATTATTTAATTAAATTTTTGTTGAACGTGTATAACTATCAACTTTAATTTGTGTTTTTTCATGTCTATAATAACTATTTTTATATATCTGTGAATATGTTTGTGTGTCCCCTAATTTTTTGGGTAGAGTTTTAGCTTATTATAGGTATGTAAAACCCTTGGCTAGTCCTTCATGGTGCTGAGAACAACACCTTAGCTTTTGAAGTTGTGAGATGAACCAAAAGAAGTAATTCCACGCAAACGTAGGTTTGTTCTTAACACTTTTATTTTGTGCAGATCTGCATCATCGTAGTTCACATCTGGTCATCACAGTAGAGATCTATGACTGCTTGTTATTGGTTATTGGTTTGTAAATGTAGTATGTTATGCTCCAATGCAGGTGTAACAATGTTCTCTATCTGTGTGGATTAAAAAAGGAAAAAGAACTAGAAATGCTAACCATGCCTGAAAGACCTATATGCGTATTTTTATGTCTTAGATTATTTTCTTTTTTTGTCTTTGATGGCATGTGTATTCGCATTAAAGTACATGTGTGTGTGTCATCCAAGGCTATGTGAGTATTTATACGTGCATATAATACTATAGTATATACATACAAATATACTTGGTATAAACATACATATATACTAAGTATATAAATATGTATATACCAAGTATATACATAAGTGAGTGCATATATTTATTTGTAGACATCTATATATTGTCATACATACATACCCATTTACACACAGACAATTTTGAAAATATAATTGCTCGGGTTGGTCTGGTTATCATCATGCATTACTTACTGATATAGGTAATAAAAGCCATGGATATTAGAATTTCCCAAAAGCTGTGGGATGAAGATATTTCTGGTCCAGGCCAGCCAAGCAGATAAAGGTTGGTCTTAAAAATCTTAGTATTTGTGTTGATATGCAATCATCACATGGTACAAAGCGAACATATGAGTAAATAAGTTTTCTTGCTCTTGGTTCTAAAATGATTGGTTCTAATTGTACTAGGGCTTAGGATAATGATGATGATAATGATGCTCATGTAGTGTTGTGTAATTCTAGTCCAGGAAGAATATCGCATCCTAATTTGATGAAGGAGCTCGCCGTCTCATCAAAAACTCACTCAATCTCAAAACGAGTGTTTGATATGGAAGTTCATCACTCAAGCATCATCACCTACCCCACTTTTATTATTAGCAGTAGTAGTAGTGGCAGCAGTGGTAGTGGTGGCAGTGGCAGTGGTGGTGGAAGCGGCAATAGCAGTAGCATCATCATCGGTGATAGCAGCGGCAACAGCGGCAGCAGCGGCAACAACAGCAGCAGTGGCAGCTACAACGGCAGGAGCGGTAGCAATAGTGGGAGTAGCAGCAATAGAAACAAATGTGGTATATACATAAGTATATACATGCATATAATACTACAGTATTTTATGTACATATATACTGAGTATATTTGTACTCAGTATATATGTACACATAATACTATAGTTTTTATGTACATATACTACTATAATATATACACGAATAAAATGCTAGTATATATGTACATATATACTGCAGTATTATATATTTATCAAAACATAACTTTTTTTATTTATTTTGATTTGATTGAGTTGCTTAAATTTCTTACAAATATGGTACCGCATTGTTCTCCATACAATGCTAGTATAAGTGAAGAAATTTTTCATTAGACATGATGTACCGTGACTCAGACAGCTTTGTCACATCAGAAAAATGGTGATCGGAACACCAGAGGGAGTGAAAGCAACATCAATGCATGGATAGATTATACTTTATGCACTATCGGTAGATACATTGATGAATAAGATGTAATAAAATTTTGTTATTTTTTTGCTTTAAATATGTAAAATATTGTATTAAAATAAGTTATTAAATGATTTTATTTTTTGTTAATTATAAATTATCATTTATAGTTTCTATTTTTATTCAATTTAATATAAATATATTAAATTATTTATTTAAAAAATTTTAAAATAAATTAAATACTGAAAATAGTTTGAAATTAAAATATCTAGGGAATATTCCCTAGCTAATTTAGCTAGGGATATTTTATTTTAGCAAGTGATTTTAACCGTTGCTAAATTTATTTTGCTAACGACTATTTTCATCACTAATATTTAGTGACAAGCACTTTAGATTTGAAAAACTTCCTTCGTTATATTCGTCTAGCGGTGAAAATTCTCATTTAGCTTGCTAATTTAACTAGAAAAATTATTTTGTTTGCTAGGGATTTTTTCCTCACTAAATTATTAGCTAGGGACACCTTCCCTCGCTAAATTTTAGCAACGAGCACTTTAGACCGTGAATGATTCCATCATTAATCCGTCGCTATTTCCCATTTACTGATTGAAAATGCCCATTTAGCTAGGAAATTTAACTTAGCTATATGGGATTTTTCTTTTCTTGAATGACAAAGAGAGAAGAATCAAAATGGGACTATGGGAGCAACCTATAAAAACTTCCTTTTCTTGTTACCGGTAATATTATCATTGCTTTTCTTCTTTGGAATGCTATATACATATCTCTATCTCTCTCTATTTGATTGCCACTGGTGGAGTTTGGTTTTTACAAAATATTTGGGTTTGATTTTTTTTTATTTTCTCCCAATTTTCATATTTTTTCTTCTATTTTCATATCACTTATATGATTTTGACTCTGCAGCATTAATGAAACAATAAATGGTCGGTGTAAACTTTGTTCTTTTACTGTTTAAATTTTTAGGATTTTATTGATTTCAAATACTAAATATTTGCATATAGTTTCCTACTTATGTAACTTAAGAAAAAAAATATTCTTAATTTTTTCTGCCTCTATAACTTAAGAAAAAACAAACTTAATATTTATAGGTTCTAATTTTGTTGTCTCCAAAAATATTATAAATAGATAACATTATATATAACCTTTTATACTTTTATATATTCACATGACATTATATATAAATTTCAATACTTTAATACACACACACACACACACACACACACACACACACACACACATGTAGTACATTATATATAAACACTGATATGTTTATAGAAATATATAATGTTATATGTAAATATTTATACGTATGTATTAATGTTTAAAAATATCTATACAACATTTACATAAAACTATCCATTTATATAATTTTTTATATAACAATTATATAACATATAAAATGTTTATACATTTTTGTAAACATTTATATAACACATTTATTTTTATATAAATATATAATATTTATAATGTTTATATAAATGTGATATATATACTATATAATATTTATAATAGTGTTACATATATATAATTATATATAAGTAACATTTATAAAAATATTTTAAACACAAATATTATATATAAATACTTGTATAATTATATAATCATATGCCATTATATATAAAAGTATTTATAATTATATTTAGTTTTTATTGTAATAAAGCAATGAACGAGGCCATTTGAAAAAAATCTCTTTTGCAGATAAAAAAAGATGTTGCTGGCATAGTTGGTGCAATTGAGAAAGCTTGTCTTTATCAAGGTAAGGGGGGAGAGATGATGCGCTCCACTGTTTCCCAATTGATAGAATGTATTGCATTGTGTCATTTACCTATATTCGAGAAGATAACACAAAGTCTGCTTGATACTTTCGATGAGAACTTGAGGCATCCCAACCCTCAGATACAAGTGGTCCTACACCTTGCAAGTTAATTTCTTTCCAACATGACCCATTATATCATTATAGCTCCATTTATCTTCTTCCCCTTTAAACTTCACAGAACATAGCTATTAGTGCTCTGAAACCCTTTGTTTTAGCAAACATGGTTCCTGTAGATAATGGTGATGTAGCCGGTGTGACCTCAAAGTACCTATAGCAACTTTTTGATCAAAACACTGCTATTAGAAGGAGCTTTGCTTTAGCCATAAGACTTCTTCCTTTTGGGTTATTGGCTCATAAATGGAGAGAGATTGTCTTCAAGTTCTGTGAGATTAAGGTGCATGGTGATGCCGAGACCAGAGATGTCGAAGCAAGGTTAAATGCTATTAGAGGGCTCATCTCTCTGTCTCAAACACTTGCCCATGAAAGATTGGCTCCTAGTTCTCACTTACCCATCTATTATCTGATTAAGGAAAAGGTAATTGCTAGTTAATTTGAAGCTCTGGATGATTATTCTATAGATAACAGAGGAGATGTTGGTTAGTAGATTTGTGAAGCACGCATTGAAGGTATCGAGGTGTGTGCTTAACATTCTCTGTGATATATCATCTTCTTCTTTAAAATCACATCTAGCAGCTAAAATTTTGGAAGAAATCGAGGCAGTGACGTTCTTTGATGAAGACATGGCAACGAATGTGGTGACTGGCATTGCTAAGCATGATGTAGAGAAGATTGATAGATTACACAAGGTTGATGCAAGAACTCTGCAAAGAATTATGCACAGTAAGAAGACTTTAGTCAAGTACATACCTTTCAGGGATAAACTAGAGTAGATTGTTCCCTACAATGTAGATATACTATGGAGCATGTGTATCATCATCTTCATCATCTCTTGCTTGTTTTTCCTTTTTTCTTTTTATTTCACAATGGGCGTGCTTCATTGCAGGTGCCTACCACATGTTATTCTTGTTTCGTGTAGCTACTCAAATTTCTTTGTTATAATAAGGTAGTGATATCAGGATTAGTTATTTCAATGGGTGGATTGCAAGATTCTCTAAGGATGGCATCAATATTTGTGCTACTAAACTATCTTTGTGAAGATAGAATTGAAGCCACGCCGGAGGAGAGGCCTAGAGGGATCATTTTCTACCTTGATCTCTTGTGGATTTTCCAGCATCAATGAGGATGTGACAAAGTTATTGTCCATACTTTTAAGGTATGACATCATATTTTCTAATTGAAATTCTAACATTATGGGTGTTATGAACACCGCTGTCAATTTCTTGTAGGATCTAAAAAACCTTGGCTTTTTTGAAGTTTCTTATGAACATTGTGTTTTGGTCTATGGTTGCCATGAATGATAGGAGAGAGAGAGAGAGAGAGAGAGAGGGAGGGGGGAGAAAAAAGAAGAAAAAAAAATTGAAAAAATTTATTCAAATCAAAAAATGAATTTTTGAATATACAATCTTAGGTGTGTGTGTGTGTGTGTTGAAGTGTATACATGCAAGAAAAATAATAAAAAAAAGTATTATTTTATAAGTTTGTGCCTTGTGGTACCCCACAAGTCAAATGCTCTCAAGTAAATAAAAAAAACTAAAGTAAATACTTAATAATCATGAGATATATATATATATATATATATATATATATATATATATATATATATATATGTATGTATGTATGTATGTATGTATGTATGTACGTATGTATGTATACAAGTATACCAATATTATGAGTATGGTATGGTTTGGGGCATCCTACAAGTTAAGTGCTCAAATAAATAAAAAACAAAAATACAATAATCATGATAAATAAATAAATAAATAAATAAAAACAGACACACACACAAATGTGTATAGATGCAAGAAAAATAAAAAAAATATGAGCATTCTATTAAAAATTAGGGTTGATTATTGTATAACAAAAGTAAAAAAAACAAAGGCATAAAGGTACTGCCTGGCACACAAGACTCTTGCATAAGTCTGAGATTTGTGAGTTTAATATCTTGACAGTTTTATCCTTAAAAATCATGAAGGTTATATTGTTACATCTAATAATTCACAAAGTAGTAAAAATAATAAATATTTTTATTATTGGACAAGATTACTTATTTTCATACCAATGCATGACCTCGTAATATATCTCATACTTCATGATATATACCTTAGGGTAAATATTGTGTATGATGCATGAAATTTGGGTAAATTTTATCTTTATTAAGTTAAAATATCAGATGAACATCCATTTTTTTACATTGTTTTTTTATTATTTTTTTATTATTTTTCTATACATTGTTGTTTCATGTATGATCATAATTTATAATGGAGATGTATTTATTAGAAAATATATAATAATCAAATTATAATGAATTTATATTTAAAAATATCAAAGTATTGCACTTACACACAAAGTAAAATATAAATAATTCGAATGAAGATTTAAGATGGGTTAATTTTTCGAAACCTTTTCTTAACAACTTGACTAGGAAGATGGTCATTGTAAAACTCAAGTGGGGAATGGAATACAAAGGTGAGCTACCTTGTGTTCTTTCGTGTGCTTTGTATTTTTTTTTCTCAATTTTTTTATTTTGTTTCTTTTAGGTTTCCTTGTTTCGGTGGATTCTTTTAAGAACCTACAGGTGTGGAAACATTCAATACCACGCAGCCTATTGTCATTTCAACTTTTATTTTCCTTTTGTTTATTATTTTCTCACGAGTTTTGTAAGGAAATAATATGTTTTAAATAAAAAATCCAAAATATAATGCTAGTTTGTAAAATATTACCAAACTAATGTGTTTGGAAACAGTATGACAATTTGCATCATTGTGAATGAAGGTCATTGCCATGCTATTGAATTTTAAAAATCAAAGATTGGCATTGTGAATGCTGGTTATTAAATTTTAAAAATTCTAAAATCTAGGCATTGGGAATAATAGAAGAGTGTGTGGCATCCAACCTAGTGAAAAACAAGGTTGAACAAGCCGTATCCAAGGATATTTGTTCCAGAAGTACATCCACCACCCTGGCTGCCCCTACAAATATCACTCCAGTTCTCAAAAATTCATACCTAAAAAAAGACATAAAACCTCTCACCGTAGCCAACTCTTCTCCTCCTCCATTTCTTTCTTTCAATCAATTTGAACCATTGGGGAAGGACTTAAGCTTGCCACTATAAACACTGAAAAAGAACAAAGATGTGGTGAGGGTTTTAAAGGCGATGGAGAAGAAGAAAAGAAACATCGTGATTACAGAAGAGTGTGTGGCAAGGATAGAGAGCGTAGTAAGAGGTGTGAGTGAGAAAATGGAAATGGTTAGATTAATAACATTTCCTCTGTTCTCTTTTATGAATCATTCAAAAGTAGATGTTGACAATAAATTTATGGTGCTTAAATGCATCGTAGATGTTTATTCGAAAAGCATAGTTGTTTTATATGTGGGTGATCTTAAATGGGTCTCTGATATCTAGCCAAATTATGGTTGGAAAGCAGGTAACAACATTACAGAGTACATTATCATAGAGATACAAAGTCTGATCTGCAGAATAGGTGGCGAGGCTGGAAATGTATGGCTCATGGGAATTACCACAATCCAAACTTACATTGAGTATAAAGCAGGCTTTGCCTCTCTGTAGACTATTTGGGAAATTTATTTAGTCACGGTTCAGTTGGAAGCTTGAATCTTAGCCCTAATCTCAACGGGTAAAATGATTCTATTTTTTTTTTACTTTTTTCTTTCAGATTTCTCTAGTGCAATATATCAGTTACTTACTCTACCCATCAATGACTCAAATACACACCCACAAAGACACCCACACACACATATACCCACACACTAATTCATATGTACCATCGTGTCGACTTTTGTATATATGTGTGCATACATACTTTATATTTCACTAGACCCACATTTGACTATGTTATAAAAAAGAAGAAAAATGGGTGCAAGAGCAAAACAACTACATGTGAGAGTAGCAATGGATGGAAAAAGATTGAAACTGGATTACTTACAAAAAGTACATGCAGCCTCAATTGCTCCATTAACATCGACAAATAAACTCATGTTCGTAATAATGAGTTCATTTTTGTAGGTTCTGCTTGCTCAAGTTTACAATTGTGGCTCCTGCGGTATAAAGAAGAAAAGAGAGGCGATGATAAGTTGCCTATTTGTTTATATATATATGAAATATGGCCTTGTCATACATGAATGTATCTATATCATCTTCTTCCTATTAATTGATTTGTTTTTTTTCTTTAATCATGATTTAGAGTGATCCTGTCAACTTCAACAAATCAAGTGATCTTTCCACAAGTGGCTTTTCCATTTCAATCTATAGAAAATTATCAAGTTAAATTCATCTTCATCATCTTCTATTTTTGCATCATTTCTTTATTAAAACACCACCTAAACTTTGGCTACTCACTTGGAAATCTATATGGCCAAGATTCAATATTGAAAGTAGAAATGAATCCAAACAAGATCTCAAGCCAAACCCAAATTCAAGCACAAATACGACATCATCAAGTCAAGCAGACATTGATGACGGTCTTGATTTTTAATATTCAATAGCATGGTAATGACCGTCATTTACAATGATGACCATTGCCACACTATTTCCATACACACTACATTGGTAATATTTTTCAAACAAGCATCATATTTTGAATTTTTTATTTAAAACATATTAATTCCGTACAAAACACATTTCTAACTTTCTTTTAATTAACCATGAACTAATGCATGAACCTGGGCAACAAAGAAGAATATATTGATGGATAGTTGATTAGAAATCTAGGAGAAATCTTGATTCAGTAATTTAAAATTAAACTCATGATTATCTCGTTTTGTGAAATATCTAACAAATGGTAGTTGGTGTTGCATGCACTAGTCTATTTATTTATTAGTAGCATTGTGTTGTGTTCTTTATTGGTTTGTAAATGTAGTATGTCATGCTCCATGAGTAGGTGTAACAATGTTCTTTATATGAGTGGAGTATTAGAGGACAAAGAACTAGAAGATGCTGACCATGCCTAAGAGAATTATATGGGTATTTTTAAGCACTATTTTATTACCTTCGATTGCCTTTGATGGTATCTGTATCTGCATGAAAGTACATGTGTCAGTATTTACACACACACACACAAAGGGACATACATACATGAACAAGTATACATACAAGCAAATAATCGCAAGGTTAAAACAATGGTGTTGAAAGAGCAGCTAGATATAAAAAGGGCATAGGCAGATACAAGGAAGGAGTAGGAGGTGGAGAGGAAATGAAGACTAAAACTAAAAAAAGCAATGCATATGGCAATGGAGGAACATGCTCGGGTGCTAGAGTAGTATAAAGATTTTGAGGAGCTGGGGGAGAGAAAGCAACATCAATTTCATGAACATATTATACTTTGTGCACTATCAATAGATACATTGATGAAGAAAAATATGTAATCAAGTTTTGTTATGTTTCTATTTTAACTATGTAACATATTGTATTGTAATATTTTATTAACTGATTTTAATTTTTGTTAAGTATAAATAATTGTGTATAGTTTATGTTTTATTAAATTTAATATAAAAATTTTTAATTATGTAATTAAATTTTATGTAAATAATTAAAAATGTGAAAATAATTTTTGAATGAAAATAGCTAGAGAATTTAACCTCACTAATTTAGCTAGAAAAATTACCCTTGCTAATTTATCTAGGGAATTTACCCTCGCTAATTTAACTAGGAAATTTTCCCTTGCACGTTTTGTGAAGGAATATTCCTTCGCTAATTTGCTAGGGAATATATTTCCTTATTAATTTTTATGACAAGCACTTGAGCTTGGGAATGGTTCCGTCGTTAGTCTGTCGTTATATCCAATTTAGCAAAAAAAATGTATTTAGCTAGGGTATTTTCTCAAGCTATTTAGGATTTTTTTTATAGTGAGACAAACAGGCAGATAGTAAGTTGGTTAGGCAGTTTGATAGTCGAGCAAATAGATAAACAAACAAATAGATAGATAAATAGATATACTAAATGACTTATAGACTAATTGACAGACTAACTGAAAGACAAACAAATAGACAGGTAAACAGACATACGGAAAGATAGACTAATTGATATAATTAATGACCAACTAATAGATAAATCAATTGTTATACAAATAGTTTGAGAGACAGAATGATAGATAGATTGATAGACAACAATATAGTCAAATTAATTGACAGATTGATAGAGAAATTGATTGATAGATTAATATACAAATAGATAGAAAGCTAGATAGAAATATAGATAGATAAATAGATAGATAAATAGATAGATAGAAAGATTCATCATATAGATTGATAGGTAAATAGATTGATAGATAGATAGTCAGAAAGATACATAGATAGATAGTTAGAAAGATAAATAGATAGATAGGAAGTTAATTAGACTGATAGACAAATTGATAGATAGATAGATAGATGTATATACAGACAGATAGTGAAATATATAGATATATAGACAGATAGATAGATAGACAGATATATATATATATATATAGATAGACATTTTGATAGATATATAGATAGATTGACAAATAGATATATAAAAAGAATGATAGATAGATAGATTGATAGATACACAAATGGATAAATAGATAGATAGATAAATAGATAGATAGACAGATAGATAGACAAATAAATAGACAGATTAGGCACATATCTCAATATATAGATAGACAAATAGATAGATAGATAGATAGATAGATAGATAAACATAGATAGATATATAGATAGAAAGATGGATAAATAAACACATAGATAGATAAATAGATTGGTAGATAGGCAGATAGAAGACACATAGATTGACAGATAGATAGAGGGAAAGATACATAGGTATATAGATAAATAGATAAACAGATAGATAGACAAATAGATAGACAGATAGACAGATAGACAGATAGATAAATAGATAAATAGATAGATAGACAAATAGATAAATAAATAGATAGATAGACAAATAGATAAATAGATAGATATAGGAATAGATAGGCAGAGAGATAGACATATAGATAAAAAGATAGATAGACAAATAGATAGACAGATAAATTAACAGATAATTTGACAGATAGATAGTTAGAAAGATAGATAGATTAACAGATAGATAGACAAATAGATAGAGATCAATAGAGAAAGAAAAATATGGCTTGATAGATAGATAAATAAATTGAATTTTTTTAGATTGATAAATAGATAGACAGATAGATAAAAAGATAGATAGACACATATACATATAAACAAATAAATAGACAGTCAGATAGTCAAGTAGAGAGACAAAATAGCAAGTAGTTAAATTGATAGATAAAAAGATACATAGAGACAAAATCTTTTATTCAGGCAGGTAGATAGTCAGGTAGGAAGATAGATGGACAAATAGATAGAAAGATAGATCGACTAATTGATTGACTAACTAAATCACACAAAGACTAACTAATAGATGGACAGTCATATAGATATATGGACAAATAGATAGACAGACAAAATTACTAACTGGCACATTGAAACATAGACATATAAATAGATAGATAGATAGAAAAATAGATAGATATACAGATACTTAGATAGTTTGAAAGATAGATTGATATATTGATTGATAAATAGATATATAGATAGATTGATTGATGATTAGATAGATAGACAAATATATATGAAGATAGATAAATAGATTGATTTATTGATTGATAGAAAGAAAGAAAGATAGATAGATAGAAAATAGATAGATAGAATGATAGATAAATAGATAGATAAATAGACAATGAAATAGATAAATAGATAGACCAATATATAGACACATAGATGGACAAATGGATAGATTGAAAGATAGATTGATACACTAATAATTAGATTTATAGAAAGACAGATAGTTAGACAGATAGATAGATAAAAAATAGATATGAATATAAATAGATAGATAGATAGATAGAAAGATAAATAGAGTGATAGATAGATAGACAGATAGATAAATAGATAGATAGGTATAAATATATATCAATAGATAGATAGATAGATAGATAGACCAAAAGATAGATAGAAAGATAGACAGATAGATAAATAAATAAACAAATATAAAGTTGGATAGATAGATAGATAGATCAATACAAAAATAAACAAATAGAAAGGCAAAAAGATAGATAGATAAATTTATCGATAGATAGATAGATATATAGATAGATAGATAGAATAACAGATAGATATATACATATATAGATAGATTTATAGACATATAGATATAAAGATAGATATAGAGGTAGATAAAGATATTAAAAGACACATTGATAGATAGATTTATTGACAGATTGATAGATAGATTGAGAGTGAGATAGTTGGACAAATAGATGGACAGAAAGATAGATAGACAGAAAGATACATAGACAGATAGAAAGACATATAGAAATAAGATAGATAGATAGACAGATAGATAGACACATAGATAGAAAAATATATAGATGGATAGATATACATAAAAATAGATAGTTAAATAAAGAGTTATATAGATAAATACATAAATAGATTGATGGAAAGATAAATCAATAGATAGATAGATAGATAAATAAATGGATTTATAGATAGAATGATAAATATATAGACAGGCAGATAGATAGATAAATAGGTAGATAGATTGAAAGATAGATTGATAGGTTGATAGATTGACTAGATATATAGATATATAGACACATTGATTGATAGATAGATGTACTATTTGATAGACATGTAGATAGATAGACAAATCCATAGATAGATAGACAGATAAATAGATAGATTAATATACACATAGATAGACACATAGATACAAAGATACATAAACAGATAAATATACAGACAAATTGATAGTTACATAGAGAAATATATCGATAGATATATAAACAGATAGATAGATATATAAATAAATATATATATAGATAGATAGATAGACGGATTGATATATATAACAATAGTTAGATAGACAGATAGGTAGATAAATAGATAGACAAACAGATAGATTGAAAGATTGATAGATAGATAGATAGATAAATAGAATGATAGTTATATTGACAAAAAGATAAATAGATAGACAGATAGGTATATAGAATGATAGATAGAGAGATAGATAAATAGAATAATAAACATATATATATAAATAGATAGATATATAGATAGATAGACAGATAGACAGATAGACAGATAGACAGATAGACAGATAGATAGATAGATAGATATACAGATAGATAGAGAGATAGATAGACAAAAAGATAGACACACAGATATATAGGTAGGTAGATAGATAGTTATTTAGATAGACACACATATAAATAGATAGATAGGTGGATAAAAATAAAAATAGATAGATAAATAGATTAATAGATTGAAATATACATATATATATATATATATATATATATATATATATAGATTGATAGACAGATAGATAGATATTTAGATAAACAAATTGATAGATAGATCGATAGCTGAATATATAGAGACAGATAGATATGCATTCATACAAACAAATAGATAGACAGATAGTCAGACAATGAGCTAGGCAAATAGTAAATCAAGCAGACATATATAAAAGAGATAGACAGATAGACTGTCAGGTTGGCCGATTAGTTAAAAAGGTAGACAAATAGATATATAGATAGACAAATAGATTGTCAGTTAGTTATTCATTTGTTTATATAATCGAATAGATAGAAGATAGATATATAGACTTATAGATAGATATATAGATAAATAGATAGACGTATAGATATACAGATAGATAGAGAAATAGAAAGATTTAATTATTAACAGATTCATAGATATTTTTATAGACAAATTAATAGACAAATTTGTAGAAAGATTGAGAGACAAATAGATTGATAGATTGATAGATATTTAAATAGATAAATAGATAGATAGATTGAAAGAAAGATAGATAGATATACAAAAATATAGATAGATAAAAAAATAAATATATCGACAAATAGGTAGGCATATAGATAGACAGAAAGATAAATAGATCGATAGATAGTTCAATAGATCGATAGATAAATAGACAGATATATTGATACATTGATAGACACATATAAAGATAGATTGATAGACAGATTAATAGATAAATATATATATAGATAGATAGAAATGTATATAAATAAATAGATTGATTGATATACAAATAGATAGATAGATAGATAAATAGATGTATAGAAAAAAGATAAATAGATAGACATATAGATACACAAATAGATAGATAAATAAATAAATAGATAGATAGATAGACAGATAGGTAGATATATTCATACAAAAATTGATAGACAACAATATAGATAGATAAATAGATTGATAGAAAGATAGATAAATAGATAGATAGGTAGATAGTGAGATAGACAAATAGATATACGGATAGATAGATATAGAGATAGATATAAAGACAGATAGATATAGAGATAAGTAGACAGTTAGCTAGATAGATAGATATACAAATAGATAGATAATTTGGTAAATAGTTTGATAAAAGATTGATTTACAGATTGATTTACAGATTGATCAACAAATTAATTGACAGATTGATATACAGATTTATATAAATATATATATATATATATATATATATATATTGACAAAAAGATAGATAGACATACAGAGAGATAGGTAGATAGATAGATAGATAGAAAGCTAAATACACATATAGATAGAAAGTTATATCGAGAGATTGACAAATATATAGACAAATAGATTGACCGATAGATTGATTGATAGATAAACAAATAAATAGACATATATAGATAGATAAAAAGAAAGATAGACAAATAGACAGACATACATAATAATATATTGATTGATTGATAGTTAAATAAATAGATAGATAAACATAATATAGATAGATAGATATAAAAATAGATAAAATGATAGACAGATAGATAAATAAATATATTAATAGATATATATATAGACAGATAGATAGATAGACAGACAGACAAATAGATAGATAGATAGATAGATATAAAGATAAATAGATAGATAGATAGATAGATATACATATATATAGATAGAAATATAGATAGATAGACTAATAGATAGAACAAATATATAGACAACTAGAAAGATAGATTGATAGACAGATAATTTGACAGATACATTGAAAGATAGATAGTCAGATAGATAGATAGACAAATAAATAGATGAATAGATAGATAGATAGATAGACATAAGATAGATAGATCGAAAAATCTACAAATAGATACATTGATAGATAGACAAAAAGATAGATAGATAGATTGATAGACAAATAGATGGAGATATTATTGTATAGATACATAGATTATAAGATAGATAAATAGATTGAAAGATAGTTAGATAGATAGGTAGATAGATAGATAGACACATAGATAGATAGACACATAGATAGATAGACAAATAGATAGATAGATAGATTTATAGATAGATAGAATATAGATGGATAGACATATATATAGACAATCAGATAGATAGATAGATAGATAGATAGACAGATAGTTCGATAGATATATAGATAGTTAAATAGACAAATAGATAGATAGACATATAGATAGATAGATAGATAGATAGGTAGATTGATAGACAAATAGATAGATAGATTGACACATATAAAATAGATAGATAGATAAATAGATAGATTTACAAATATATAGATATAAAGAGCGATAGACAGATAGATAGATAGATAGGTAGATAGATAGATGGATAGATAGACAAACAGATAATTAGATAGATAGATAAATATATAGGCAGATAGATAAATAGATAGATAAATAGATAGATAGATAGACAGATAGACAGATAGACATATAGACATATAGAAATATAGATAGATAGATAGATAAACAAAAAAATAAAGAGGTATATAGATAGATAAGTTAACTGACATATATATAGATAGACAAATAGTTAGGTAGACAAATAGATAGATAGACTATTAGTCAGTAAGGCTGGCAGACAAGCAGGCCGAAAGGAATGTAGACAGACCGGTAGACAGATAGGTAGTTAGGCAGATAGATTTTCAGACATACATACATATAGATTGACAAACAAACAAACAAATCGACAAATAGATAGATAGACAGACAAACAAACTAATAGACATGTAGATAGTCATATATATGGATAGATAGATAGTTTGATAGATTGATTGAAAGATAGATTTATAGATAGAAAGATAGATAGATATATAGATAGAGAGATAGACAAATAGATAGATAGATTGATATACATATAGATAGATAAATAGATTGACATATAGATAGATAAATATATAGATAAATATATAAACAGGTTGATAGATAATGATAAATAGAAAGATAAACAAATTGATAGTCATATTGATACATAGATCATTAGATAGATTGATAATATATTTATAGATAAATTTATAAGCATTTTGATAGACTTAGATATAAAGATAGATAGATAGTTACATATATAGACAAATAAATTGACAGATTGTTAGATAATTAGATAGTAAGATAGATAGACAAATAGATGGATAGATACATAAATAGATTATTAGATAGAAAGATATATATATATATATATTGATAGAAAATAGAAAAAAAGGTAGATAAATAAATAGACTTATAGATAGATAGATTGATTGACAGATTAATAGATAGATAGATATACAGAAATATAGATAGATAGATGGATGGATGGATGGATGGATGGATGGATAGATAGATATATAAATTTACAAATATATAGAAAAATAGATAGATAGATGATAGATAGATAGACAATATATAGGCAAATAGATTGGCATATAGTTAAATAGATAGATAGACTGATAGATAGTAAGATTTATAGATAGATAGAAAATAGACAGATCGATGGATAGAAAGATTGATAATTAGTTCAAAAGAATGATTGAAAGATCAATAAACTATTTGATAGATAAATAGATAGATTGATAGATAGATTGATAGATATATAGATAGTTAGTTAGATAGATAGATATATTTATATAGAGATAGATAGATAGATAAATTGATAGAAAGATATATTGATTGATAGATATATTAATTAATAGATTGATAGATAGATTGATAGACCGATTAATAGACTCGTTGATATATAGAATAATAAATAGTTTTATAGATAGATAGATAGATAGATTGATTGATTAATAGATAGATATATAGATTATAAGATAGCTAGATAGATGGATAGATAGAAAGAAAAATATATAGGTAGATAGTATATACATAGATAGACAAATAAATATATAGATATATAAACAGATAGATAGACTTATAGATAGTCATATTTAAAGGTAGAAAGATAGATAGATAAATAGTTCGATTGATTGATTGATTGATAGTAGATTGATAGATAGATAAATAGACAAATATATAGATATAAAGATATATAGAAATCTAGACAGACAGATAGACATATAGATAGAAAAATAGATAGATAGAAAGATAGATACATACATACATACATAGATATATAGACAGATAGATAGAAAAACAGATAGATTATTAAATAGATATATAGATAGATAGATTATTAGATAGATACATAGGCTAAAAGAAAGAAAGAAAGATAGATAGCTAGATAGATAGCCAGATAGATATCGATATATATATATACAGATAGATCGACAAAAAGATAGATGCATTGATAGATAAATAGATTTATTGATTGATATATAGGTAGATATATTAATAGGCATATAAATCACATATAGATAAAACATTGAGAAAGAGAGATAGTTAGATAGATAGATAAATATACAGATATATAAACAAATAGATTGACAAATAGATAGACAACTAGGTAGGCAGATAGTCAAGTAGGCACACAGTTAGATAGGCATATAGAGAGTTAGGCAGGTGGGAAGACGGACTGATAAATAGATTGATAGACTTATAAAAAGGCAGTCATACAAATAAATAAACAGATAGACAGATAGACAGATAGTTAGATATATAGTTTGTTAGATAGAATGATAGAATGATATATAGATAAATTGATTAATTGATAGACATATTGATCATATTGATAGATGGATAGATAGATAGTTAATTAGATTGATTCATAGAAATAAAGATAAATATATTTGTTGGTAATGGTGCTCTAGGCATATAGTTTGGACTTGGTATTTTAATTATTGTGAGAGTTAATTATTTAATTAATTTTCATGTTTAATATATATAATGTCTTTGAATGATATTTTTAATTATTCTAAATATCACAAATCGATTTTTATTATGAGAATAATAATGAATTAAGATTTGTATAACATTTGATTGATATTCATGAGATGAATATGTGTATGATATATAATTCAAATTTATATCTATTTGTTTAGAACAAATTTTGAATAACCCCATCTTGAAATTAATACATGGTTCAAGGTCATAATTTAATCTCTAATAGTTGTGTTATTAAATCCTATGACTTGTGATTGCTATATTTCTCAACATAAAGAATATTATGTGCTGATATAATCAACATTGTCTTTAACCAGATGACTATAAATGATATACTTGAAGATAATATGAAATATGCTGTGATATATAAATAATTGAAATAGAATTTATCCCTCTTATTATATGAGAGATCCTTTTGGGGCCCCTCTACAATTGAGACTGAGAAATACATGACTATGCTCAAATAAATTGATGAATATTAATGTCATTTTTTTAGTCTCTCTAATTGAGTTTTGTGTAATTAGAGATAGTATGTTATAAGGTTGACATTTTTCATATCTTATATTCTATCAAGATATCATGAAACAAAAGGATTATCATTAACAATATTAAGGTTGCCTCGAATCATGAGCTTTTCATTTAATTTGGGCTGTCATAATATC
Organism: Sapria himalayana; assembly: GCA_029783825.1. Classification (NCBI taxonomy): domain Eukaryota; kingdom Viridiplantae; phylum Streptophyta; class Magnoliopsida; order Malpighiales; family Rafflesiaceae; genus Sapria; species Sapria himalayana. Next base: position 46,402 of record JAREIK010001365.1, read on the forward strand.
TTTCGAGAGGTCACTTATGACTTGTTGGATCAAAATGTGAGTTAGGCCTACTGCCAATATTAATTAAATCTATAGGGTCACACTTTAAGAATTAATAATAATGGTTATGGTTTTTGACTCTCTGTATTAATTTAAAATGATAAGATTATTTTAAATTAAAAATAACAATTAGTTTTTATTAAATTTTGAAATAGTTTAAATTCTTGATATAAATAAATTATAAATCTGTAATATTTTATTAATGGATAAGAAAATAATCAGTCAAGGGTTTTTTAAAAGAGTTAAAAATATAATAATATATAAATTTGATTCCTTATCTGATAAAGATTTGAATTTTAATTGTTATTATTTAAAAAAGTTTTAAATATATAATAATATAAAATTCATTTATGACTTAAATGCTAGCAAACACATGCACACACACGTGTGTGACATATATGGTGGTAACCATCATCTTATTCTTAGAGAATAACCAAAACATAGAGAAGGAAAAGAAAAACCAAAATTTTGTTTTAAGAAGATGAATATAAACTAGCATTCAATAAGATCGTTTATTATTTGATCATGAGTGTATACATGTAAAAGGTGATTACTTTTCACAAAGGCAGCATCTTTGAAGATCTAAATAAACCAATACCATGAAAGGTAGATAGAAAGACAGAGTGATAGATAGAGAGATAGACATATAGATAGGTAGGCAAATAGAAAGAAAAAAGAATTGGTAGTAAAATAGACAAATTGATAAATAGGTTTATAGATATATTGATTGATAGATAGAAAGACAGATAGATAGATAGATATATAGATAGATAGATAGATAGATAGACAGACAGATAGATAGATAGACAAATAGATAGATAAATTTATTGAGAAATTAATAGATAGATAGATTGATAGATAGATTTATAGACAGATTTATAGAGAGATTTATAGGCATATTGATAGATAGATAAATAGAAAAATAGATTGAGGAATAGATAGACAAATAGATAGATAGAATGATTAATAGATTATTAGACTAATAGATAGACTGATTTATAGACAAACAGATAGATAGATAGATAGATAAATTAATAGATAGATAGATAGATAAATAAAAATAGAGATAAATAAATAGATAGATAGATAACAAAATAAATAGATAGATAGATAAACAAAAAAATAAATAGATAAATAAATAGATAGACAGACATATAGATAGATAGATAGATATACAATTATTAGACAAATAAACAAACATATATATATATATATATATATATATATATATATATATATATATATATATATATATAGACAAATAGATAGACAGATAGATAGAAAGATACACACACACACACACACACACACACACTCACTCATAATGATAGATAGAATGACAGATTGATAGACAGCGAGATAAATAGATAGAAATATAGATAGATAAATAGACTTATAAAAAAATAGATAGGCAAATAGATAGACAGATAGATAGACATATAGATTAACAAATTATTTGAATGATATATAGATAGATTGACAGACAGACAGACAGATAGATAGATAAAAAAATAGATAGCTAGATAGAAAGATAGATAAATAGATAGACACAAAGATATATATAGATAAAAAAGAGATAGACATATAGAAAGACAAATAAAAGACAAATAGATAGACATATATAAAGATAGACAAATAAATAGAGAAATAAATGAATAGATAGAAAGATAGAAAAATAAATAGATAGATAGATAGATAGATAGAAAGGTGGATAGATATATAGATAGATAGAAAAATAAATAGAAAGAAAGATAGATAGATAGAGCGACACAATGATAAACATGTATATAAACAAATAGATAGACATAAAGAAAAATAGATAGACAAAAAATAGACAAATAGATAGATATATAGATAGACAAATAGATATACAATTAGATAGATAGACAGAAATATAGATAGAGATAATGATAGATAGATAGATAAAAAATAGAAAGACATATAAAATGATAGATAGATAAATATATAAATAGAGAGAAGACATATACGTAGATAAATAGATAGATAGATAGATAGATACACATATAGATATATAGGTAGATACATAGATAGATAGACATATATATAGATAGATAAATAGATAAACAGATAGATAGTCATATAGATATATAGAAAGATAGATAGATATATAGAAAGATAGATAAATATATAGATAGATATATAAATTGAAAGATAGAAAGATAGATAGATAGATAGATAGATTGATAGACTGATTAATAGATTGATTGATAGATATATTAATAGATAGATTAATAGATAGATTAATAGATAGATTAATAGTTAGATTAATAGATAGATTAATAGATAGATTGAAAGACAGATTAATAGATAGATTGAGAGATAGATTGAGATATTTTGATAGATAGATTGATAGACAAAAAGATAGATAGATTGATATATAGATAGATAGATAGAAAATTAGATAAACAAATAGATAGATAGAAAGATACATAGATAATTAGAGAGATAGATAGAAAGATTATTAGACAGACAGATAGATAGATAGATAGATAAACATTAAGATTGATAGATAGATAGATATATATATATATATATATATATATAGACATATAGATAGATAGAAAGATATAAAGATACTTATACATATAGATAGATAGATAGATATATTGATAGATGGACAAATAGATATATAGACAGACAGACAGATAGATAAATAGATAGATAGGCATATAGATGTATTGAAAGATATATAGATAGATAGGTAGAAAGATTGATAGATATATAGATAGATATATAGACAAATAGATAGACAGATAGATAGATAGATAGATCGATAGATAGACATATAGATACATAGATTGATAATTAAATTGATTGAAAGATTAATAGGTAGATTGATATATAGATTATTAGAAAGATTGATAGATAGATTGATAGATAATTTGAAAGACATATAGATAGATAGATATATAGATAGTTTGATAGATAGATTTATAGATAGATTTATAGATAGATTGATAGATATATTAATAGATAGATTAATAGATAGATATATATAAATTGATAGAGAAATATATAGATAGATAAATATATAGATAGATTGACAGACATATAGATTAATTTTAAGATAGATAGGTAGAAAGATAGACAAATAGATAGATAGATAGATATATATATATATATATTAATTTAAACATAGATAGGTAGATATATAGATAGATAGAAAGAAATATAGATAGATAGTTGGATAGAAAGATATATGGAAAAATAGACATATAGCTATGTAGACATACAGACATATAGATAAATAGATAAATAGAGAGGTATTCATATAGATAGATAGACAGATATATAGATAGACAAATAGATAGTTAGATAGATTGGAAAAAAAATTGATAGATTGATAGATAAGTTGATAGATATATTAAAAGATAGATAGAAAGATAGATAGAAAAATAGATAGATATGTTTATATATAGATTAATAGATGGCAGATTGATAGACAAATTGATAAACAAATCTATATTGATATTGAAAGATAGATAAATAGACAAATATATTGACAAATAGTTAGATATAAAGAGTACCATATTATTAGACTAATAGATAGACTAATTGATTAACATACAGATAGATAGATAGATAAATTAACAGATAGATATAAAGATAGAAAGAAAAATAGTTAGATAGATAGATAGATAGATAAAAAAAAGATATATAGAAAGATAGAAAAAAAGAAAAATATATAGATAAACAGATAGATAGACATATAGATAGATAGATATATATACAAATAATAAACAAAAATATAAACACACATATATATATATATATATATATATATATATATATACAGATAGATAGTCTAATAGATAGACAAATATATATATACAATTAGATAGACAAATAGATAGATAGATAGTTGATTAACTAATAGATTAGTAGATTGATTGATTGATTGATTGACAGATAGATATATAGATAAATAGACGGATTGAATGATAGATAAATAGGCAGACAAACAGACAGATTGATTGATAGATAGATAAATAGATAGATATATAGTTAAATTGATAGATATATAGATAAATAGGTAGGTAGATATATATATATATATATATATATATATATATATATATATATATATATATATATATATAAGAAAAAAGATAAATAGATAAGTAGATGATAGGTATATAGATAGATAAAAAAATAGATAGATAGATAGATATATAAATAAATTAATTGATTATTAGATTGATAGATAGACAGATTGATAGATAATTAGTTAGATAGATAAATAAAATGATCGACAAAAAGATAGACAGATAGATATGCACAAAGATAGATAGATATATAAAAAATAGATAGACATATAGATACTCAGATATATAGACAAATAAAAGGCAAATTGACAGACATATAAATAGACTGATATATACACAAATAGATAGACAAATAAATAAACAATTAGAATGATAGATAAATAAATAGATATATATACAGTTAGAAAGTGGATAAATAGATAGATTGATTGAAAAACAAATAGATAGACAAATAGATAGACATAAAGATAGACATAAAGATTGACATAAAGATAGAAAAGTAGGTAAATAGATAGGAAGGTATATAGATATACGAATAAAAGAGAAATAAACCGACATATATATCGACACATAGATAGAAAAATAGATATACAAATAGTTAGAAAGATTGATAGATATATATATATATACTGAAATATAGATAGATAGATTGATAGCTAGAGTGATAGGTAAGAAAGACATATAGAATGATAGATAGATGGATAGATAGATAGATTGATTGATAGAGAAATAGATAGATGGACTACTTGATGGATAGATAGTTAGATTGATAGAAGGATTGCCAAATATGTAGGTAGATAGATAGATAGATATAAAGATAGATAGATAGATACATAGATAGAAATATTGATAGACAAATTGACAGATAGATTGATAGATATATTAATAGATAGATTAATAGACAAATTGATAATCAGATTGATAGACATATTGATATATAGATTAATAAATAGATAGATTGATAGATTGATTGACACATTGATAGATAGATTGATAGACAAAGAGATAGATAGATTGATATATAGACAGATAGAAAGAACTATAGATTAATATATAGATAGAAAGATAGATATATATTTAGATAGATAAATAAAAAATTATTAGACAGATAGATAGATAAATAGATAGATATATAAATAAATTAAGATAGACAAATAGAAAATCAGAGAGATTGAAAGAGAGACAGATAGAGAGACATATAGATAGACAAATAGATATATAAAAACGATAAAAAAATACATATACATATAAATAAATAGGATATATATATATATAAAAATAGATAGATAGATAGTTAGGTATATAGGGAGATAGAGAGACAGAAAGAAATATAGATAGATAGTTAGATTTATCAATAGATATAAAGATAGATAGATAGAAATATAGATAGACAAATAAATAGGCAATTTTGATTGATAGATAGATAGACAGACATAAAGATAGGTAGAATAATAAATAGACTGATTGAAAGATATATTAAGAGATTGATTGATAGATATATTAATAGATATATTAATATGTAGTTTGATAGACAGATTAATAGATACATTAATAGACATTTTGATAGATACATTGATAGACATATTGATAGACAAAAAGATAGATAGATTGATAGATTAATATATATATATACAGATATATATACAGAATAATACATAGATTATTAGAAAGATAGATAGAAAGATTATTAGTCAGATAGATATATAGATAGATAGATAGATAGATATTAAAATAGATAAATAAACAAATAGATAGATAGATAGATAGACAAATAGATAGATTGATAAATATTTAGAAATATGGATAAGCAAATAGATAGATAAAAAGTTAGAAAGATAGATATACATATAGATATAGGATAGATAGATATGTTGACACATAGATAAATAGGCAGATAGATAGCAAGAAAGAGAGAGAGAGAGAGAGAGAGATATATATATATATATATATATATATATATGCAAATAGATCAATAGATATATAGAAAGATAGATAGATAAATAGATAGACAGATTGAAAGATAGATATACAGATGATAGACATATAGATTGGAAGATTGATAAACAAATTTATTGAAAGATTAATATGTAGATTGATATACCAATTAAAAGATTGATTGTTTGAAAGATTGATAGATAAATTGAATGAAAGATAGATAGATTATTTATTAGATAGATTGATAGTTCAATTGATAGATAGATAAATAGATAGATTAATAGACATATATAGAAAGATTGATAAAGAGATAAATAGACAGATAGACAAATAAATAGGTAGATAAATAGACAGATATATAGATAGAATGATTAATAAATAAAAATATTGATAGACATATTGATATACAAATTTGATAGATATATTAATAGATAGATTAATAGACAAATTGATAGACAGATTAATAAATAGATTGATAACCATATTGATAGTCAGACTGAAAGACAGATTGATAGGCAGATTGATTGATTGATGAAAGACAAACATATAGATAGATAGATAGATATATAAAAGTTAGTTTATTTTTATATATAGATAGGTAGATAGATAGACTAATAAATGGACAAATAGTTAGATAGGTAGAAAGAAAGACAGATATATTTGCATATAGTTAGATATATAGATAGATAGACATAATTATAGATAGAAAGTTATATAGATAGATAAGAAATAGAAAGATAGATAGGTAGATAATAGATAGTTAGATAGAAAGATAGATACATTGATTGATTGATAAATATACAGATAGATAGATGGATGGATAGATAGATTTATAAATAGATGGACAAATATCTTGATAGACACATAAATAGACAAATGATATACAAATAGACTAACGTCGAGACATTTAGATAGATAATTTTATAGAAAAATTGTTAAATAGATTGATAGACAAAACATAGATTGATTGATAGAAATATTGATAGACACATATATAGACAGATAGTTAGACAAATTGATAGATATATTGATAGATATATTAATAGATAGAGAGACAGAGAGATAGAGACATAGACACACAAATATACAGAAAGAAAGATAGATAGACAGATAGATAGATCAATACACAGATAGATAGAGAGATTGATAGACATAATTATAAATAGATTTATAGATAGACTGATAGACATATTGAGATAGATATGTAGTCATATAGTTAGACAAATTGTAAAGATATTGATAGATTGATTGATAGATAGATAGATAGAGAGAAAGAAAAAGAAAAAAAGAAAGATATATAGATAGATAGATAGAAATATACAAAGATAGATAGAGCGATTGATATACATAATTATAAAGAGATTTATAGATAGAATTGATAATCATATTGATAAACACATTGAAAAACAAAATGATAGACAAAATGATAGATAGATTGATATATATTTTAATAGATAGATTGATAAATATATAGATAGATATATAGATAGACAGATAGATAGAAAGATAGATATATAGAGAGATAGATAGACTGACACATAGATAAATAGATAAATATATAGATAAATAGACACATAAATAGATAGTTAGATAATCAGATAGATAGATAGATAAAAGATAGGTAAATATTTAGATTGACAGATAGATTGATAGATATATTGAAAGATAGATTGATAGAAAGATTAAAAGACATATAGGTAGATAGATATGTAGACATATTGATAGAAAGATTTATAGCTAGATTGATAGACAGATTGAAAGAAAGATTTATAGACAAATAGATAGATAGATATATAGATAGATATATAGGTAGATAGATAGAAAGATAGATAGTTAGATATTTATATTAAATAAACATATAGATTGACAAATAGATAATTAGTAAGATAGATAGATAGACAGATAGATATACAGCTATAGATAGATACATAGATGCATAGATAAATAGATTGAGAGACAGATAGACAGACAGATAGATAGATAGATAGATAGATAAGTAGGTAGGTAGGTAGGTAGATAGATAGAAAGAAAGATATATAGATAGACAAATAAATCTAATGTTAGATAGATAGATAAAAAGATAGGTAAATGGATGGGTAGATATCCATACTGACAGATAAGCATAAAAATAAATATACAAACAACCAAACATTAAGATTTATGATATATAGTATGATAGACAAATTATCAGGCATATTTATTAACAGATGCATAAAGTGTTTGATAGAGAAATATATAGACAGATATATAAAAAATATATAAACATATAGATAAACATATCAATAAATAGATATATAGATATTTAGATAGATAGATAGTTATATAGATAGATAGATACATAGATTGATAGATAGTATTATATATAGATTGATAAATAGATTGATAGACAAATAGATAAAAAGATAAATAGATGGATAAACATATATATAGATAGAAAGATAGATAGGTAGATAGATTTATAGACTTTTAGATAGATTGATAAATAGGCATATAGATAAGCAAATTGATAGATATATAGATAAAGAGATAGATAGATAGATATACAAATAGATATACAGATAGATAGAAATATAGAGAGAAAAATAGATAAATATATTGATAGATAGACATATAGATATGTAGATAGATAGATACTTAAATAGATAAATAGATAAAGAAATATATAAACATATAGATAGATATATTTAAAGATAGATTGATAGACATTGAAATAGAGAGATATATAGACCCATAATAGACAAATAGATAAACATAGATATAAACAGATACACAGACAAATAGATAGATAGATAGATAGATAAATAGTTATGAAGATAGATAGACAAGCATAATGACAAATAGATAGATAGACAGAAAGATAGACTAATAGAGAGATAGATAGAAAGAAATAAAGATAGATATAATGCTACATAAAAATATAGATAGATAGACAGTTATATAATTAGATAGATTTGTATATAAATAGATAGATATATAGACTTACATATATATATATATATATATATATATATATAGATAAATAGATAGAGATATAGATAGATAGATAGACACATAGATAGATAGATAGATAAACAAATAGAAAGATAGATAGATAGACAGGCAGGCAGATAGATAGATAGGTAGATAGACAAATATATACATAGATAGATATAAATATTGATAGACATATTGATAGATTATTTAATAGATAGATTAAAAGACATATTGATAGAAAAATTAATAGAGAGATTTAAGGATAGATGATTGATAGATTGATATATAGATTGATAGATAAAAAGATAGATAGATAGATCGATAGACATATAGATAGCCAGATTGATAGACAAAATAATAAACATATTATTAGAGAATTGATAGAAAGATTATTAGATAATTAAATAGAAAGATAGATAGACAAATAGATAAATAGAAAGATAGATAGACAGATAGACATATAGACATATAGTTAGAAAATAGATATATAGAAAGATAGATAGATAGGTAGGTAGATAGATAGACTAAAGGATTTATAAATAGATATACAAACAGATACAAAGATACATAGTTAGACAGATAAATAGACAAATAGATAGATTTATTAAAAGAAAGATAGATATATTAACAAATAGATAGACAAATAGCTAGACATATAGATATACATTAATAAATATATTGATGGAATGATAAATATGTAGATTGATAAAAAGCTTAATAGTTAGATTGATAGGCAGTTAGAGAGACAAACAAATAGACTAATAGATAGAGAGATAGATAGATATATATATATATATATATATATATATATACTACTACTACTAAATATACACATTAAAATATAGTTATTTAGATAAATAGGCAAATATATAGATAGATAGATACATAGATAGATAAATAATAGAAAGATAGATACATAGATAGATAGACTGATAAAAAGATAGATATATAGATATATAGATAGTTTGATAGATAGAAATATTAATAGATTGATTTATTGACATATTGAAAGATATGTTTATAGGCATATTGATAGACAGATTGATAGAAAGATTGATAGATAGATTTAGAAATATATTTATAGAAAAATTAATAGACAAATTAAAAGATAGATTAATAAAGAGATTGATATATAGATAGATTGAAAGATAGATAGATATATTTATAGATGGATAGATAGAGATATAGAGAGAAAAATAGATAGATAGATAAATAGACAGACAGATAAATTGATTATTAGACTAATAGATAGAAAGATTATTATATAGATAGATAGATTGATTGATTGATAGATATTAGGATAAATAGATATATAGATAGACATATAGTTAGATAGATATATAGACAAATAGATAGATATATATACATAGATTGATAGATATATAGATAGATAGATACTTAGATAGATAGATAGACAGATATAAAGATGGATAGAGAGATAGCTAGAAAGAAAAATAGATAGATAGATAGACAAATAGATAGACAAATAGATAGATAGATAGATAGATAGATAGACAAATAGATAGATAGATAGATAGATAGATATACAGATAGATAGATATACACATCGATAGAAAAAAAGATAGACAAATAGATAGACACAATGATAGAGAAGAACATAGATAGATAGATATATAGATAGATTGATAGATAAATTGATAACCATATTTATAGACATAGAGATAGATAGATTGATAGACAAATTATTTGATAGATTGATAGATAGATTGATAAACACATTGTTAGAGAAATTGATATAAAAATTGATAGATTGATTGATATTCAGATTAATAGAAAGATTGATAGATCAATAGATAGATATATTATTAGATAGATAGATAACAAATAAATATACAAATATATAGATAGTTATATAGACAAATAGTTACACGGACAGATAATTAGTTAGTTAGATAAATAGAAAGATAGACAAATGATAAACAAATAGATCGATAGATAGGTAGATACACAAATAGATAGACATATAGATAGACATATAGATATCAATATAGTTAGATAGATTATTAGACAAATAGAAGGATAGATAGATAGACAGATAAATAGACAGAAATATAGACCATTAGATAGACAGATTGATAGATATATAAATAGATCGACATAAAGAGAGAGAGATAAATAAATAGATTATTAGATTGATACTTTTATAGTTAGATATTTAGATAAATAAACATATATAAAGATAGAGATAAATACAGATAGATAGATATAAAGATAGATAAATTGAAAAACAAATTGATACACCTATTGATAGATAGAAAGATAGACATTTAGATAGACAGATAAATCTACGTGATAGAAAGACATATAGATAGATTGATTGATTAATAGAAAGATAATAGACAGATAGATATACATATATTTGATATATATATATATATATATATATATATATATATATATATATATATATATATATATATATATATATATATAGACAAATGGATAGATAGGTAAATAGAAAGCTCGATAGAGAGATAGTTAGACAATTAGATAGATACTTATATAGACAAATAAATAGATAAATAGATATATATATTTATAGATAAATAGATAGATAGAAAGATAGATTGATTGATTGATATATTGATACACAAAAAGATAGATAAATAGATAGAGAGATAGATAAAGAGGTTGATTGACAGAAGAGAAAGAAGAAGAAGAAGAGGACCATGCCGATTTCTAGAGAGAGAAAGAAATAAAAAACTCTCTCAAGTTCTAGAGAGAAAAAACGGTTCTTTTTTTTCAAAAACGCTCTCAATTTCTAGAGAGAGAACATCTCATTTTCTAGAAAGAGAAAATCTCCATTTTTGCTCAAAACAAGTTCCATTCAAGCTGAAAATGGAGCAAACCGACTTATCAATAAATAATAAGTCATTTGCTTCTATTTTAAAGGGGACCGCACCGATTTCACGCTCTCACGGGAACAAAAATGGACATCCGGTGCTCATCTTCTCAACAGAAGAAACGAAAAGGCTCATGGAACCGTTTGAACACACGCTCATCGGGAAGTTCTCCCATGGCAGACCTCGTGCAAGTGAAGTCCAAAAATTTATCGCCTCTTTGAAGCTAAATGGTAAGGTGAAGTTTGCAAACTTCGACGCTAAACACGTCGTGCTGCAATGCTCTCTGCAGGAAGACTATTATCATCTATGACAGAGAGGTTTATTGTAGGTAGATGGATTCCCCATGCGAGTTTTGAAGTGGACAAAGAATTTCACTCCACTGGAAGAAACGCCTATAGTCCCGGTATGGTTTACATTACCGTATCTTCCATTATATTTATTCAGTGCACACTCTCTCTTTGCTATATCGTCGTGTTTGGGAAAACCTATGCTACGGGATGAGGCCACTGTCGCCATGTTCAGGCCGAATAAAGCTTGAGTATGTGTCGAGTATAATCTTCTGTCTCAGCCGCCTAGTAAGATATGGATATGCAGTGGGGAAGGAGAAGAGGCCGAGGGGTTTTGGAAAACAGTCATTCCCGAAAACATGCCATCTTACTGTTATGGCTGTAAAAGGCTCGGGCATGACACAACTCAATGTAAGGCGGGTGTAGAGGTGAAGGATGAGGCTACTCGGCTGGAAGATAGAGGCAGGAAGACCACCAAATGGATAAGAAAGAAGGATGAAACCATTTACAGAAAGTTACATGAAGAAGATAATAAACGCCCGAATGGTTTAGAAGAGTTGGAGGAGAATGGTAGGAAAGATAAAATCGTGTATAAAGAGGCTAACACGACTAAAAAATAGGATGTAGAGATAAGTAAAGAGGAAGGGGGGAATGGGGATGCAAATGATGGATGGAAAGAGGTAAAACACAAGTAAAAAACATTTTAGAAAAACTAAAACCAGAATAGTTTTAAAAGAAAAACTTGAGGATTATAACTGGTCAAATGATGATCTTCTAGACTTTCCAGAAGATGAATCAATTATCTTCAGCTGTCCCTCAATAAATAAGGATGAAGAATCGCAAGAGGAGAATCTCGAAAAAGCTAAAGATGACTTATTAATATACATTGAAGATTGGGAAAAGCTTTCGAGAAATCAAGCTATGGAGGCCATTAAACAAATGGCTATGGAACTAGGGAAACAAGTTAAATATAATGAGATAAGGCAAGAAATTTTTAATACTCCTAAAACCCCAAGGAATATGAAGAAATATGCTAATATGGTCTATGATTCGAAGTGCACAACTAGAGCTCATGCTAAACTAGGTTTTAATGGATAGATGTCTATATTGGAATATTCGAGGGGTCGCTAATAACCCCACGCTAAACAGGTTAAAACATTTAATTAAAATATTTAAGATATATTTTGTTGTTATTACTGAACCAATGGTATACCATGATCAATTAACTAAATATAGTGAAACTTTAGGGTTTAAAAATGCATATGCCAATCTAAATAGTAAACTCTGGATTATGTGGCATAATAAGATGGAAATTGAAATATTAAAAGATACAGAACAAATAGTTCATTTTAAATTATACAAGCAAACAAATCAAATAATTTTCGGTAGTTTATGCTAAAAATGATAAAAAATCTAGGTTAACTTTATGGGAGGAGATGAAAGACATTTCAAAAAGAGACTCCCCTTGGATTATAGGAAAAGATTTTAATATAGTTAGAAGTCCATGTGAGAAGAAAGGAAGAAAATCACTAGACATGATAGCTATGACTCAATTTAATGATACAATAGCTTCTACCAATTTAATGGATATAGTTTTCATAGGTTCAAGATACACCTGGTGTAATAACTGGCGGAAGAGAGGAGCAATCTGGGCAAGGCTAGACAGGGTCATGTGTAATTCTAAATGGGTAACCTCTCAAGGAATTACTGGGCTGAGACACTTAAACAGAACCTGTTTTGACCATAGCCCACTGCTAATTACAATACATAAGAGCCATATAGTCACACCTAATTTTAAATTCCAAAACATGTGGGCTAAGCATGCAAGCTTTGAAGGACTTGTGAAAGAGTCCTGGCTAGAACCAGCTCTGGGAAAGCCAATGAAAGCCCTTGTGATCAAGCTTTTAAGATTAAAAAAAAGTTTAAAAATATGGAATAAAGAGGTCTTTGGTAATATTAATCAAGAAATTAAAAAAGCAGAGGAAGAAGTAGCTAAGTTGGAACAGGATTTTGATAGCACAAACAATAAAAATACTAGGCAAGAACTAAGTAAAGCTAAAGGAGAGCTGAGATTGAAACTACACATTAAAGAAATTTATTGGAAACAACATTCAAAAATTAAATGGTTAAAAGACGGAGAAAGAAACACTAAATTCTTCCACAATATGTGTAAAATCAAAACTCAAAAAAACAAAATTAAAGGAATAAAAAATAAAGAGGTAATATGGGATATACAAATATACACATATTAAATGTGTTCATTCTACTTATATAGATAGATAGATAGATAGATTGATTGATAGATTTTACACATATTGATAGATAGATTGATTTCCAGATTAATAGATTGATTAATTGACAAATTGATTGATAGATTAATATATAGATTGATTAGCATTCAGATAGACATACATACAAATATACAAATAGATAGTTAGATAGAAAGAAAGATAGATAGACAGATATATAGATAGATAAAGATATAGATAATCAGTTAGGCAGACATCCAGGCACACAGGTAGATAAATAAATGGATAAACAAACAAATTGATACATTAATGCACATAAAGGAAGATAAACAAATATATAGATAGATATATAAATAGTTTGATATAAAGATTAATAGACAGATTAAAAAACTAATATAATAAGAAAAAATGATAGATAGATTGATAGACTTCTAGATATATAGATTGATAAATACACAAATTGATTGGCAGAAAGATAGTCATATAGATAAATAGATATAAAGATAGAAAAATAGATAGATATTTAGATAGAAAGATAGATGGATAGATTCATAGATAAAATTATAGATAGATATTAGATAGATTGATAGACAAATTAATAGAAAGATTAATAGACAGATCTATAGATAAACAGATAGACTAATAGATAGGTAGTTAAATAGAAAGATACATAGACAAATAGATAAACAAAAAGATAGATAGATTTTTAGATAGATAGATAGATAGATCAACAAATAGATTGATATATAATTCGACATATAGATTGACAAATAGATAGATAGATAGTAGATAGATATACAAATAGATAGACAGACAGACAAATAGTTAGTTAGTTAGATAGATAGAAAGATTGTCAGAAAGATACAAAAATAGATTAACATATATATAGAAAGATATACTGATAGATTGAGAAATAGAAATAAAGATTGATTGATAGAAGTAAATAGATAGTTAGATAGATAGATAGACTGAAAGATATATAGATCGATAGACAAATAGATAGAAAGACAAATAGATAGATAGATAGATAAATAGATAAATAGATAGATAAATAGATATATAGATAGATAGACAGACATACAAATAGGAAAATTGATATGTAGATTGATAGATGATATATTGATAGACAAACAAATAGATAGACATACAGATAGTTAATTAGTCAATTAGTCAGGCAGGCATACATTCATGCAGGTAGGTAAATAGACAGAAAAATAGAGAAATAGATAAATAAAAAATCATACAAACAAATAGAAACATAATAGATAAGCAGATATATAGATAGTTTAATAAATAGATTAATAGAAAGATTGATAGAAAGATAGATAGATAGATAGACAAAATGACAGATATATTGATAGACAGATAGATAGGCAGACAGATAGATAGATAGACAAATAGCTAGATAGATTGATAGATAGAATGATAGATAGATTGATAGATAAATTGATAGATAGATGGGTAAACATATTGACTGACAGTTTGATAGATAGAATAATAGATAGATAAATAGAGAGAATGATAGAACAATTGATAGATAGATATATATATAGATAGATAGACAGATACATAGATAGATAAGTAGGTAGATAGATTGACTCATAGTTATATAGATATATAGATATATCGATAGATAGATAGATAGACAAATAGATTGTTGTTAGATGGATAGAAAGATAAAAAGATAAACAAATAGATCGATAGATATATAGATATATAGATATATAGATATATAGATTAATAGACAGATTGATAGACAGATAGATTGATAGATAAATAAATAAAATGATTAATTGATAAATATTATCATAAATAGATTGAAACAAATATTGATAGATAGATAGAAACAATGATAGAAAAATAGATAGATACACAGATAGATAGATAGATAGATAGATATTTAAAAAATAGATTGATATACAAGTTGATAGATAAAAAGATATATAGATAGAAGGATAGATTGAAAATAAATAGAAACATAGATAGATAGATAGATAGATAGATTGATAGATAGAGAAATATGTTGATAGATAGATAAACAGATTGATAGTCATAAAGATAGATAGATAGATATATATACAAATAGAATGATTGATTGATAGATAAATTCATAGACAGATTAATAGATAGATTGATAGATAGATAGATAGATACAAAGAAATATAAATAGTTAGATAGAAAGAAAGACACATAATTAGACAAATAGATAGAAAAATAGATAGATTGATAGATAGATAAATAGATAAACAATGATAAATATATAGATAGATAGACAGATAGAGATATAGAATGATAATATAGATATATAGACAAATAGATAGTTAGATAGATATATAGATGGATTGATTGATAGACAGACATATAGGTAGATAATAGATACATAGAAAATTATATAGATAGATTATTAAATAGATACCTAGATATATATTGATTGATATATAGATAGATATATATGTAGGTAGACATACAGATAGACATATAGATAGACAGATAGATTGATTGAGTGATAGATTGATAGATTGATAGATATATATATAGATAGATTAATAGACAGATTGATTATAAGGTTGATTGATAAACATATATATACACATATAGATAGACAGATAGATAGATAGAAAGATAGATAGACAAAAAATAGACAGATATATTGATAGTTAAATAGAAAAATAGATAAACATATATTTAGAGAGAATGATTGATTGAAATAAATTCATATAAATAGATTGATATATATATTGATATATATATAGATAGATAAATAGATAGATAGATAGATAGTTTGACAGATAGTCAAATAAATAGACATATAGATTGAAAAATACATAGACAGATTGATAGATAAATAGATATACATATAGATATAGATACACACACACGCACACCCACACACACACACAGATAGATAGATAGACAAAAAGATAGAGATATAGATAGATATATTAATAGATAGATAGTCAAATAGATAGAAAGATATTTAGATAGATTGAAAAATATATAGACATATAGATTTACAAATATATAGGCATATAGAATGACAAATAGATAGACAGATAGATAAATAAATATATAGATAGATAGATGGATAGTTATATAGATAGATATATAGATAGATAGATAGATAGAGATATAGATAGATAGATATTTTGATGGATGAATAGATAGAGAAACAGACATATAAACTGAGAGATAGATAGGTAAACAGATAGATAGATAGATAGATAGATAGATAAATAGACACACATAAATATAGATAGATATATATACATATATATTGACATATATAAAGATCAATATATAGATTGACAAATAAATAGATATGATGATAGATAAATATATAGAAACATAGATAGAAAGATAGTTAGATAGATAGACAAATTGATAGACAAATTGATAGACAAATAGATAAACAAATAGATAGATAGACAGACATACATATAGATAAATAGAGAGATAATCAAATAGATAGACATATTGATAGATATATTGATAGACATAAAGATAGAATTATAAATACTTAAAAGATAGACAAATCAATATATATATAAATAGATAGTTAAATAGTCTGATAAATTGGAATATAAATAGAAAGATAGATAGGAAAATAGATAGATAGATTGATTGATAGTTAGCTTGATAAACATGTTGTTAGAATGATAGATAGATAGATTGATAAATAGATGATAGAAGATAGAAAGATAGATAAATAGATAGACCAACAAATAGATAGACTGATTGAAGGATAGATAAATAGATAGATACATAGATACATAATCAAATGGTAAAACAGATAGATTCATAGATAGATATACAAATAGATAGGCAATAGATAGATAGATAGATAGATAGACAAATAGACAAATAGACAAACATACAAAAAAATAGACAGACAGTAGATAAGTAGATATATAGACAGTTTGATAAATAGATTAATAGAAAGATTGATAGAGATATATAGATATACATAATGATAGATATATTGATAGATGGATAGATAGATAGATAGTTAGTTAGATAGATAGACAAATAGCTAGATAGATTGATAGATATAATGAAAGATAGATTGATAGATAAATTGATAAAAAGACTGGTGAACAGATTGATATACAGATTCATAGATTGAATAATAGATAGATAAATAGATAGAATGGTAGACAAATAGATAGATAGATAGATAAAAAATTACATGGACAGACAGATAGGTAGATAGATTAACTAATAGTTATATAGATATATAGATAGATCGATAGATAGATAGATACATAAACAAATGTAGAGTTGATAGACAGATAGAAATATAAAAAGATAAACAAATAGATCGATAGATACATATATGTATAGATTGATAGGCCAATTAATAGATAGATTGATAGATAAATAAATAAAATAATTAATTTATAAATATTTTCATAAATAGATTGAAAGATAGATTGATAGATATATATAACAAAGATCGATAAATAGATAGATAGATAGATAGACTGATAGATAGAAAAATATGTAGATAGATAGATAAAGATATCGATAGTCATAAAGTTAGATAGATATATATACAAATAGAATGATTGATTGATAGATACATTCATATACAAATTAATAGTCAAATAGATAGATAGATAAATACAAAGAAATATAATTAGATAAATAGATAGAAAGATAGACACATAATTAGACAAATAGATAAAAAATTGATAGATAGATTGATAGGTAGATAGATCGATAGATAGATTGATAGGTAGATAGATCGATAGATAGATAAATAGATCGACAATGATAAATATATAGATAGATAGAGATATAGAAAGATAGATAGATATTAGACATATAGATAGTTATATAGATAGATAGATAGACTGATATATTGATTGATTAAAAGACAGATAGATAGGTAGATAGATAGATACATAGATAATTATATAGATAGAATATTAAATAGATACATAGATTAGATTGATTGATATATAGAAAGAAAGATAGATATTTAGGTAGACATATAGATAGACAGATAGATAGATTCATAGATAGATAGATCGATAGATGGATTAATAGTCATATTGAAAGAAAGATTGATTGATAGACAGATATATAGGCATATAGATGGACAAATAGATAGATAGAAATATAGATAAAAAAAAGATAGACAGATAGATTGATAGTTAGAAAGATAGATATATAGATAGAATGATTGATTGAATGATATTCAAATAAAGAGATTGACAGATATATTGATATATAAATAGATAGATAGAGATAGATAGTTAGTTATACAT
>JAREIK010001365.1:70585-116585 GCA_029783825.1 Sapria himalayana
TTTCTAGCTGTAAATCTATATATCTGATTATGTGTTAATCTATCTATCTATCTATATGTATATCTATCTATCTATCTATCTATTTGTCTATCTATTTTTTAGTTGTCAATCTGTTTATCTTGGGTTGTGCCCGTGCCCATGCCATGGCTATACACGACACCAACCATGCCATGCCATGCCGAGGCCAACCGAGCCTCATGCAGTGCCTGGCCCAACATGGTTTCATCGCCCGTTGGCACGGTACCTCGGCATGACCCAAGATGCACCATTAGAAAAGATTTTCCACGTTAGATGCATGTATCAAATAATTAACCTGATTGTACAAGTGGGTATGAAGGTGTGTTCCCCCATTTTGGATAATATACGTAACTCACTTAAATACATTTGGAAGCCCTATAGACAATAGCAGTTTGGTAGTCTATATTTGTCTGTGAATCTTAAGAAGAGTAAATTCCAATCAGATATGAGACATCGTTGGAATTACATGTACCTGATATTAGAATCATGTGTTGGATACAAACACGTGATATCCGACTATGTAATAGTAAGAGTGACACTTTTTATTGATGATAGTGACTAGGCAACAGAAATTTTATTTATGAAATTCCTAAATATTTTTTATGATGCGAAGAACATGTGTTCGTCGGTTTATACTCCCACGACTTACATTGCACTCAGATGCATATGCAACATTAGTAGTATTTTTAGGAAGTATCGAGCTGACTTGACACTTAGCCAAATGGTTGCAGAGAAGGAAAACAAGTACTTAAAGTACTTGTCCACCATTCCATCTCTTTATTGCCTTGTTGGATGCATGGACCCTAGGGCTAAGGTGGAAGGGGTAGATAATGATTTGACCTACATTCACAAGAAGTTAACTGAAGTCCAACCTGAAGGATTCATTCACAATAAGTTAACTGACCTTTTAACAATTACATTATTAGGTATGGTAGTAGTAGTAGTAAGACTGTTAGTACGGACATTGAACCATCTTCTAAGATGATGATTTTTCCATTCCGTTAGTGAGGGAGAAACAATGGGGTGGACCATCATATAAGAGCGAGCTTTCTCATTACTTAAATATTGATTACTATTCAATCCTATTAGATTCTGATACTAAGAATCTTGATATATTACCGTGGTGTAAATCATATGAGTCCACATTTCCTATGCTATCTAGGAAGACACGTGATCTATTGACTTTTCCTGTGTCAAGCATAGCATTGGAGTCTACTTTTTTTGTTGTAGTGAATGTGATTTCGTATAAGAGATCGAGATTACGTCCAGATATTATGGAGGCTTTAACATACTTGAATGACTATGAGGATTCGAGGGTTAGCATGTTGGATCGTGCTAGGATAGGAACTACAGCCGTAGCAAAAACTACAAAGTTGATTGTCGATAATGATGATCCATATGATAGTGATATTTATGCTGAGGTTGAAGAAGTTAATGATATGCTGATGGTCGATTAATGAGGTTGCCCGTTTCCATGCCACATGCCATTGCCACTTGATGCCTCATGGTTGACGATTATGAGAATACGACATGCCGACACCTGACAGAGACACTTATGTTAAATTTATGATTATGCTTATTAGTTTTGTATTATGCTTGATTCTAATTTTTGATTTCGATATTTTGTTTTGTATGCTTTATTATTTAGATTTATTTTGCTTTGGTTTGGGATTGGCTGATTGGAAGTTTTGTTTGCGTTTTGATTTGTAACTTTGTAATTTTTGTTAAAGAAATTGTGTTTCATTTATTTTTGTGTTTAAAAATTTCATAAAAAATGCTAAAATTTAATTCTAATAAATTATAATATTAATCTATTAATTTAATTAAAACATAATTAAAACAAATAAAATAATTAAACTTTATAACTATTCAACAATTTTCAAGTTACAATTTAAATATTTTAAACATTATCTAATCTAATTTATATTTTAATATTACATAAATATTAAAAACAAAAAAAATTATTTTTTTAAACCCGGCCCATACGGGCCTGATTTGGCTCATAAGGGCTGACCCGACATGGTAAAATAACTGGCCATGCCGGTCGGCTGTGTCAGGCCTAGCCTTAACAACCCATGCAGGGCAAGGCACGACACTATATAGTAATATTGTCGTGCCTGGCCCGGGCAAAAGCACGGTCGTGCTACCTAAAACCATGCCGGGCCGTCTCGACACAGCCTGTTTGGCACCTCTACTATCAATCTATATGACTATCTATCTATCTGACTATCTAACTATCTATTAATCTTTATATCTGTATATTTATCTATTTATCTATCTAACTATCTATCTATCAATCAATCTATCAATCAATCTATCCATCCATCTATCTATCGATCTATCAATTTATCTAAGTGTCTGTTTGTCTGTTTATTTATCTATCTATCTTTTTATCTATCTTTCTAACTTTCTATCTATTATATATATATATATATATATATATATATATATATATATATCTATTTATCTATCTATATATCTATCTGTCTATCTTTCTATCTATGTATCTATCTATCTTTTTATCTATTTATCTATCTATCTATAATCAATCAATCAATATGTCTGTCTATATATATATCTGTATATCTTTCTAACTCGCTACATATATATATATATATATATATCTATCTATCTATCTATCTATCTATTTATTTAAATATCTATATATCTTTTTATCTATTTATATAAATCTATCTATCAATCAAATTATTTATCTATCTAAGTATTTTTCTATTTATCTATCAATCTATTTCTCTATCTATGTAAATGTCTATCTATCTATCTATATGTCTATCTATCTAGCTATCTATCTATCTATTTGTATGTCTATCTGTCTGTCTGTCTATCTTTTTGTCTATCTGTCTGTCTATTTATTTATCTATCTATTCATCTTTTTTTTATATTTAGTTCTCAATCAAATTATCAAACTATATATCAATCAATCAATCTATCTATCTATCTAGATGTCTATCTATCTGTATAATAACCTGACTAATTATATATCTATCTATCTATCTTTGTGTCCGTCTAACTATATCTCTATTTGTGTGTCAATTTGTCTATTTATCTATCTGTCTATCAATTTGTCTATCTATATATATTTTTTATACCTATTTGTCTATATGTTTGTCTATCTACCTCTCTCTCTGTCTGTCAATATATCTATCTATTTATCTTTCTATCTATCTCTAGATCTAAGTATATAACTATCTATCTATCTAATTGTTTATGAATTTCTATATATTTCAATCTATCTATTAATCTATCTATCTATCTATTTATCTATATATCTTTCTATATTTCTATCTGTCTATCTATCAATCTATATCTCAATCTCCATATCTATCTATCTATCTATCTATTTGTCTAATAATCTTTATATGTATCATTCTATCTATTTGTCTAACTATCTATCTATATTTCTATCTATCTATCTAACTTTCTACCCTCTCTATCTTTTTATCTATATATTTGTCTATCAATCTATCTATTTGTTTATCAATCTATCTATCAATCTGTCAATCAATTTGTCTATCAATATGCATATCATTATGTCTATCAATCGATATATCAATCAAATTATCAATCTTTGTATCTATTTGTCTATCTATCTATCTAACTATCTATAAATCTATATATCTTTGCTATCTATCTATCTATATTTTTATCTATATGTCTATCTATCTGCCTATCTATTAAATTATCTATCTTGCTATTTGCATGTCTATCAGTCAGTGTATCGATCTATTTATCTATCTATCTATATGCATTTGCATGTCTATCTGTCTATATGTCTGTCTATCTTTATATCTATTTATCTATCTATGTGTAGGTTTATTTGTTTATCTATCTTTCTATCAATCAATTTATCAATCTGTCTATATATCTCTGTGACTATCAATCAATCAATCTATCTATCTATCTATCTGTCTAATAATCTACCTATTTTCCTATATATCTATATATCTATCTATCTATTTATCTGTCTATCTATCTATCTATTTAACCGTCTATCTATTTGTCTATATATTTGTTAATCAATATGTCTGTTATTTATTTATCTATCTTTGTATCTATTTATCTATTTATCTATCTGTCTATTTGTTTATCTATCTATTTGTCTATCTGTTTCGTTATTTGTTTATCTATCTATCTATCCATCCAATTGTCTATCTATTTATTTATCTATTTATCTATCAATCATTTTATCTATCATTGTGTCTATCAATCAATCTATCAATCTATCAATCTATTTATCTATCTATCATATATATGTCTTCCTTTATGCCTATCAATTTGCCTTGACTATCTATCTATCTATTTGTCTATCTTTATGTCTATGTATATATATATTTAATACTCTATCTATCAATCTATCAATCTGATCTGTCTATCTATCTATCTATCGTTCACCACAAGAAAAATCCCATATAGCTAGGGATAATTTTTTAGCTATATGGGAGATTTCCATTGCTAAATGGTAAATAGGGATAGAATATCAATGGATCATGTCCCTTTCTAAAGTGCTTCTTGCTAAATTTTAGCTACGGAATTTTCCCTAGCTAAAAATTAGCAACGAAAAATTACCTCGCTAAAAAAGAAAAATTTTGTTGCTAAAATAATGATGGCTGAATCCCTAGCTAAAGTGCCTAGCATTAGAAAATTAGCGATGGAATATCCGTTGCTAATTTTAATATTTCTCTAGCTAAATTAGCTAGTGAAATTTCCCTCTCTAAATTAGCGAGGGATTTTTTCCTCACTAATTTAACTAGGGAATTTTCCCAACTATTTTAATTTCAAAAATATTTAAATAATTTAAAAAATTTAAAATTTTTTTAATTAAATAATTTATTATTTTTAAATCATATTGAATGAAAATTGAAACTATAAATAATTTATAATAAACAAAAAATAAAATCATTTAATATCTTATTCAAATTCAATATTTTACATAATTGAAACAAAAAAATAACAAACTTTTATTTTTATTCATCAATGTATCTACCGACAATAAATAAAGTATAATATATCCATTCATTGACGTTTCTCTCTCCTTTTGCTCCTCCGATCATCATTTTTCTACTACGACAAAGGATCACAACACGTAATGTCTAATGAAAAATATCACTTATAGAAGCTCTGTATGAGGAACAATGTTGCATCATATCTGTATGAAAATTAAACCACTCAATCAAAAAAAAGTTATGTTTTGATACATATATAATCTTATAGTATATATGTAAATATATACTAGCAATTCACTCGTATATATATATAACTAAAGTATATGTATATATAAACAGCAGTATTAAGTGTACATATAAACTGAGTACAAATATACTCAGTATATACGTACATAAAATACTATAGTATTAAATGTACGTATATACTGACTTTATTCGTACGTATGAATCTCAATAGGTGTTGTTGCTGCTGCTCCCACTACTGCTCCTACCACTACTGCCATTGCCGTTGTTGCTGGCAATACCACTACTGCTGTCGCAGCTATCGCTGTCGCCACTACTATCGAAGCTGTAGCCGCTGGTCGCTGTGGCGGCTGCCACCACTACCCCCGCTGCCGGAGCTGCCGCTATGGCTATTGCGGCTACTGCCACCGCTGCTACCACCACCGTCACTATTGCTGCTGCTTTTTATGCTTTCACTGCTTCTTGTGCAGCAGCTGCTACCGCCACTACTGCCGCTGCTTCTGGTGCAGCCACTACCTCTGCCTTCTATGCTGCCGCTTCCTCCGCAACCTCTGTTGTAGTAGCTGCCACTACGGCTATTGCTGCCGAGGTTGCCGCCGATGCCTCTGCTGTCGTGGCTGCCCCCACTGCCTCTACTATTGCGCCTACCGCCATGGCTGCTGCCACCCCTGCTGACGACGCTGCATGCACATCTACTACCACTGCCACTATAACTGCTTCTTGTGTTACTGCCGTATATACTGTCACTGCCACTGCTACAGCCGTAGCTATCACTGCGGCGGCAGCTACCTTTGATGATAATAGGCATTTACATATCTATAATAGGCTAAAACTCTACCCAAAAATTTTGGACAAACACAAACATATTCACAGATATATAAAAATAGTTATTTTAGACATACACAAACAAAAATTACAGTTAATTGTAATACAGTTTAAAAAAAATGTAATTAAATAATTTAATATTTTAAAAATAAATTTACTAAAAACAAAAACTATAAAAGAAAATTTTAAATTAAAAACAAATTTCATTCAATAACTTATTCTAATACAATATTTTAAATAACAAAAACAAAAATAATAATAATAATTATATTACATCTTATTAATCAATGTATCTACTGAATGTGCATAAAGTATAATCTATTAATCCATTGATTTTGCTTTCTCTCCCATTGCTCCTCCGATCACCGACTTTTCACTGTGAAAATGCTGTCCAAGTCACGGTGTTTCATGTTTGTTGAAATATGTGTTCACTTATACAAGCTTCGTAGGGAAAATAATGTGGTACTAGAGGTGTCAAACGGGCCGGCCCAGCACGGCACGGCCCGTTTTTCACGTGCCCAGCCGTGCTACCGTGCCGTGCCCGGCACGGCACGGTTTTTTAAATTCGGGCACGGCACGGCCCGTGGGCACGGCAAGGCCGTGCCGTGCCGGCCCGCTCGGGCACGGGCGCACGGCAAGGCAGGGCAGGCGGGGCGGGGCGGGTAGGGTCTGTTTGGACCCGACCCGCGGTCTTTTTACCGGGGGCGGGGCCCGGTTGGGTCACGAGTCACTACGCAGGCACGCGGGCCGGCGTGCCGTGCCAAGGCACGGCCCGGCACGTGGTTTGTTCGCCCGGGCCCGGCACGGGACCGGGCACGTTTTTTTATCGTGCCGGGTCGGCCCGGCCCGTTTGACACCTCTATGTGGTACCATATCTGTAAGAAATTTAAACCACCAAATCAAATCAAATTAAATAAAAAATAACTATATTTTGATAAATGTATATTGCTACAGTAAATATGTACATATATACTAGCATTTCACTCGTACAGTTATTACTGAAGTATATATACATATAAACTACAATATTATGCGTACATATATACTGATTACATATATATACTCAGTATATATGTGCATAAAATACTATAGTATTATACGTACGTATATAATGACTATATACGTACGTATATACCGCATATGTTGTGGTTGCTGCTCCTCTCTCTACCACTGCTGCTCCTGCTACTGCTATTGTTCTCGTTATCTCTATCACTACCACTACGGATGTCACTACCACTAGCAATACTCTCGCTCCCACTACTGTTGCCATTACTGCTGCAGCAGCTGCCAGTGCTGCCGCTGCCACCCCTACAGGCACCACTGTTACTGCCACGGCCACTACTGCAGCCACTGCTGCTACTGCCTCTTCTGTCGTTGCTGCCGCTTCTGCCGTAGCTATCATAACTGCCATTGATGTTGCCTCAGCCACTGCTACCGGTGCTACTGCTGCTACGATCATTACATCTTCTGCTGCCGCGACATCCGTCGCTGCCATCTCTGCCACTGCTGCCACTACTGATTATGGGCTTTTACATGCCTATAATAGGCTAAAACTCTACCCAAAAAATATGAGACAAAAACATATTCATAGATATATAAAAACAAATATTATAGACACGAACAAACATAAATTAAAGTTTATTCTCATATAGCTTCGCCAAAAATCCAAAAGATGTCTAGCAATTATGTTTAGAGATAAAGAGAGTACAAAATTATAATATTTTTAGAAAAATAATGATAAATAAGCTAGCCCTCTTTTTTATAAAGCTGAAATCGGTAAATATGGCACTCATGCATTGGTAGGACCATGGAAATGTCAGGATACTCTGAATTAGGATTTTTTCTTTTTTCTCACATAATGTGTCCTACAAAGATTCATAATTTATTTAATTGAAAAAGCAAAGAACAAAACTAGAATAAAAAAATTTATACTTGCAACAAAATATCATAATTATTTACTACACATAGACAAAAATAAATAATAGTTCATAAATAATTCACATACTCCATCATCCTCATAATTTGTAGGGAATGCTAGCCTTTCCTGCGAGGATTCACAGCTAGATCTTGGAATGCTATCTGATGCACCAATACCACTAACTGTGACTCTATATAGGACATTTTATATTGCATTCCTTTTTAATACCTTTATTTTCTTGCATTTCTTCCATCAAATTAGGTATCTGCTCATCCTTCTTTTTTAGTTCGGTCTCCATATCTACAATAGGTTCATTTGTTTACTATGCTTGTTGTTCGACTGCCTCATCAACCATTACTAAGATAGATGAATTAGAAGCATGACTGCTACAACAAAATACCACTCCCTAAGAGCTAATTCCGTATACTTGCTGCTTCTTTCAACCTCCGATTGTCTCCAAATAAATTGGATCATAGTCAATTGATTGAAGATTCATAGAACCCTCAACTTGTTAATGAGTAGCTGTCAGACGTTCTTCCATTAGGTCCTGAGATAAAATAAAGATAAAAACTATTCTAGATTTACAAAAAATAAAATAAAAATTTTGCATTCATAATAATTTTTATAATGTACTGTAGTTTTATAAATTCTAATTAATATAACAATTTCTTACTGCAATCATCTAAGACTTGTTGTCAACATACTGACCATCCACATTCTTCATATGCATCTTCCTGAAAATCTCATAGAAATTTGGATCTCGAGACAATTCTCTAGCCTAGAATATGTTTTTATTAATTCATAAAAAATAAATGATAAAAAAGTTTAACAAAATTATTAAAACCATGTAGAGATTATATATAATGGACTATTAGGACAAACACAAAATATAGATATCTTTAGAATTTTAAATTTGTACCAAATCTCGAGCGTGATCAATGCTAGACTTTTAACCTCCTGTGTGTCAATAGATTTTTATACCTAGTCCAGCAACCTCACTTCGTCGATTTTTGCTGGCAATATCTGATTTTTTCTTCACATCTGGTTCCTCCCAATAATTAAGCTACATGGGCCAGTCTTCCTTGGATATAAAATCAGGACTTTCTTTAATTTTCTTTAATTTATGAACAAAATCAGAATACCTTTGAGTAGTTTTGATCTTTCATAATGACTTTATCTTTCCATCAAATTTGGGTGGCCATGAGTACTGATTCTATAAAAAAATGACAAAAGAATTTATATTAACAACAAGAACATAATTATTTACTACTTGAATAATAACCAACATAAAAGTTAAGTAATTAGATAATAATTTTTCAAATCTTTTGTTTTATTATTTTTACTTGAAAGTCATTAAAATATGACTCATTTGTTGATTTAGAAACTTTCTTCCAGGAGAAAGCTTTGGCAACAGCCATTTTCTTGAAAGCCTTTTTAATTATAGTCAAACACTTGTGAGAAGGAATAAAACTATACAAATAAATAAATAACATAAAAACAAACAAATCATATCAATATAAAAAAAACTACTGATAGTAACATCAAATTTTTTTTTCAAATCATTTTTACATTTTTCTTTTACCTCTGATCCACAATATCAATTTCTAACTTTGCACTGACTTCAGAAGAAGTCACAACATTTAATGATGCCGTTGGTATTGTAAATGTGGGAACAATCAATGTAAATTGTGGGGTAGAAGATTGAGTGGATCAAAAGTGTGAGTAGGAAGCACAATCGGTGGTGGGCTTACAACTGATAATGGTGTTAGTAGAGGTCTCAATGATGATGATGATGGTGATGGTGATTGTGATGTTGAAGTCAGGATATGGTGGCTATGAGCTGGTACTAATTCTGGAACATTATGTAACATACCAGTTGAATTTGGTTCATTTCTGTGTCCACGTCCAGCTCCACCACGCCCATGTCCTTTAGGTGCCATCTACTGTTCAAAATAAAACAAAGAACAAAAAATAAAAAAAAATAATGAACAAGCATGCATTTTCGA
This sequence comes from Sapria himalayana, assembly GCA_029783825.1. NCBI lineage: Eukaryota > Viridiplantae > Streptophyta > Magnoliopsida > Malpighiales > Rafflesiaceae > Sapria > Sapria himalayana. Next base: position 80,560 of record JAREIK010001365.1, read on the forward strand.
ATAAAACACACCGATAGATTTCAATAAATTATAAAACATCTTTGATAGTTTAAATTTATGATAAAATTATAACAATTTAATTATCGGCATCACTATCATCCTCCAATAGATATTTTGATATTTTGTCTGATTCTGAAAGAAGTTCGAACTCATCTTCAGATAGAAATTGATCATCTTCAATTCTATTGTACCACCATTTGAGTCACATAAATTTTCTGGATCTTCATTTACATTCAAAGGCTCAATATTATTTATGTCATCTTTTGGAATGCAGGTGTAATTTCTACTTTTGCACTTCTTTGTTGCGATGGTGATACTTTAAATTTTGATCCCGCTTTGATCTTACAAATTGCCCACCAATCTCTCTTTTCATTAGATATACTCGGATATGTACAATAATATACTTGAGCAGCTTGAACTGCCATAATAAATGGCTCATTTTGATTATATCTGTGTTTATGGTTAACATCCACTAGCTTATAATCCGAATAAATTTTTGTGCCCACATTTGGTGTCGGATCAAACCACTCACACTTAAATAATACAATCATATTATTTTTGAGTCCAGGATACTCCAACTTAATAACTTCTTTGAGTTGACAATAATAATCAATCTCATCTGCACTATATCATGTGCCTTTAATGCATACACCACTATTCATTATTAATTTAGAAGAACCATTCCTGATTGTGTGAAATTTATATCCATTAACAAAATACCTAAGATAGGTTGTCACATATCAAAACGGGCCTTTACTTAGATTCTGAATAAAAATATTTGAATCTCCATTTGAAGGATCAATTACCTGTGACATTAATTAAAAAAATTGATATTAACAAATAAAAGATAAAAATAAATTAAATAATTCAAAATTTAAAACTTAATAATTCTCGCATAATTTTTGAACCAATTTACAAATTCATTTTTTAGCATATAATCGACATAATTACTAGAAATTGATGGTTGCCTATATTTTAATTACTCAACATAAATACTACACAAATATAAAAAAAGAAAAAAAATGTATAACAATTTTTAATAATTCCTATTAAATATAAAATTAAACTATTATTTAACCTGCAACCATTTTGTGTATACTTACTCAATGTATAGTGCAACCTCGTCACAATTAAGTAAAATGTAGCTCCTGATTACTTTGTACTCTTAATCTATCATACATCTTTTCATTGCTCTTCCAAAAGCTCTTTCAGGGTACTTGAAGATAGATAGTTTGTCCACAGAATCATCTTCTATCATCATATGACCTTCATAATTCCACGGCACAATTCAATTCTTTGTATTGACATGATCATCAAAATAATAAGAACAAAATGATGATGCTTCTTCTACTAAATATGCATTGCAAATTGAACCTTCAACTTTTACCTTGTTTCTAACATTCAATTTCAACTTACGAAGATACCGACAACCACAATGTTAGGTTTCAATTTGATTAAATTACAATATTACTTAAAGTACGAAATAATAAAACATGGCAAATTATATGTATTTACCTCTTAAAAGGAAACATCCACCTGAATTGCACTGGCCCAATAATTCATGCTTCATACGGAAAATAGACTGGAAAATACTCCATTGAGTCAATAAAACTCGGTGGGTATATCCATTCTAGCTTACAAATAATAAGTGGAATGTCATTTTCTAGCCTCACCATGTCATCTATTTTGATTGTGGTTGCAGTTAGCTGTTTGAAAAAAAAACTTTTTCTGTAAGGACCTTCCAAACATTTTGTGGAAGTAATTCACGGAATGCAATTGGTATTAATCTTTACATAAATACATGACTATCATGACTTTTCATTTCAAATAACTTAAGATTCTTCATATTCACGCATCTACCAATATTTGACGCATACCCATCAAAGAATTTCAAAATTTTAACCCAAACACACAATATCTGGCTTGCCTTCTTATCAAGTGTGTAGCAAACTTTAAAGAATTTTCCTGTTTGCTCATTCAATTTCAATTTAGGACGGCGAGAGTAATCATTCAGCTCTTGTCTTGATTTTAAAGTATCTTTTATTTTTCCATTTACATTACTGACAGTGTTGAAAACACTATCAAAAACATCTTTTTCAATATACATTACATCTAAGTTATAACGAATTAAATTGGACTTCCAATTGGGCAAGTCTCAAAATATACTACGTTTCCTCCAGCCAAATAATTTGCCTATTGGTCCATTACTTCCAGTAGCATCCTTTTCAGTTACCTTCTTCAAACCCAAACTATGAATTTCTGTAATTATATCATCTTCTGAATGAATAGCTGGTGCAACTGTCATCATTGTTCTATATCTTCGAAATGTAGTAAAATTTCTTTGAAATGGATGCTTCATATGTAGAAACTTATGATGGTTATCAAACCATGACTTTTTACCACTAAATTTGAGGGTAAATGCATCCGTATTTGTCATGCAACACGGGCATGCGAATCGTCCTATAGTACTCCAGCCAGACAATATTGAATATGCAGGAAAGTCATTTACCATCCACATAATGGCTGCCCATATAATGAAATTTTGCTTCTTTGAGATATCATATGTATTCATGCCAACATTCCATAAATGATTTAACTCTACAATAAGAGACTGTAAGAAAATATCCAGCATGTCTTTCAGATTTTTTGGCCCTAGAACCAATATTGACAAAAATATATATTGCTGCTTCGTACACAAAAACGGAGGCAAGTTATAAGTCATCACTATCACTGGTCATGTTAAATACCATTGTCCAGATTGCCCAAATGGCTGAAATCCATCAGTGTAGAGACCCAATCTCACATTTCGACTTTCTTCTACAAAATCTTAATGTATATATTTAAAATGCTTCCAAGTAGGTGAATCTGATAGATGATGCATTACCACTTATTCAACATCATGCTCGAAATACCACCTCATATCATTTGTGGTAGCATTTGATGCATATAGTCTCTGTAATCGAGGAATTAATGTAAAATAAAACATCTTCTTAAAGACAGCCTTCAATTTTTTTCGCATTTCTACAGCACGATGTGCCTTCCTAAATCGAGGATCCCCACAAAACTTACAGCTAATTAAATCACTATCACCGCCCTATTATAACATGCATCCATTTAAACAATAATCAATTTATTCCACTAGTACACCCATTCCTCGTAGTAACTTCTTAGTGGTGTAAAAGTTGTTAGTAATCAAATTATTATCCGGAACAATCTCTTTCATCAGTTCTGTCACCTGATCAAATAATTTTTCAAACATATGATTTTCTGACTTAAGGCTCATTAGTAGAGCCATAAGTGACAATTACGAATGTGTTTTACAACCAGGCCACAACTCTTTATCTATAGATTTGAGCATTTCAAAAATTTATAAGCTTCAGGATTAGGTAGTTCATCCATGTAATCCATATTGAAGTTATAACCAGCAGCTTCCATGATCATTCTATAGTATGTGTTTGATGATTCTTCACCAGAAGCAAATGATTCAATACCCTCATTTGGTTAATATTCAGAGCCTTTGTACTTTCCCATGATAAATCCAAACAAAATAATTTGGCGCAAAGCCATATTTTGCCAAATGATATCTTATATTGTTTGCATCACGAAAAGGGATATTCTCACACTTTCGATGAATACATGGATACTTAATTTTTTCTCCATCCTTCAATCTCGATTGACTACATGCAAAATTAATGAAAGTTTCAAGCCTAGTCAAAAAATCTTTATTCAAAAATTTATTAATAACCCTTTTGAACATCCACTGACGATCTGAGCTCATTTTGCCCTATTTTATTAACATAAAATAATGCATAATCATTAATATAAATAAAACATTCTATTACTTCAAAATATACAAAGAATACAATAAAATTACTTACAGATGAATATTTAAAATTTAAATATTATGAATATAGAGGCAAGCCGTTTGCAAAATCTACATTAATAGATAACATAATTTTTAGCATGATAAAGATTAAAAGATATCACAGTTATACTAGATAAAGGGTGCAAAGTACAATAATGCACAAGAAATGAAAGCAAAAAAGATACATTTAATGTTTGAAGTAGGAGAGGGAGAGGGAGAGAGAGAGAGATAAGGTGGGGAGAGAGATGGGTAGAGAAATCATAAGATGGGGGGAAAGAGAGAGGGAGAGAAAAGGAGAAAGAGAGTGGGAGAGAAAAGGTGAAAGGGAGAGGGGGGAGAGAGGGAAAGAGAGAGAGGGATAGGGAGAGGGAGAGAGAGAGGTGGGGTGGAGAGAAAGATAATAAGCAAGAAAGAAGAGCCAGAAAAAAAACACGAGAGAGAATGTGACACATAAAGAAAAAGAGGATGAGAAAGACAGAAAGAATTATAAAGGGAGAGAGAGACACATAGAGAGTGTAGTGTTAGAATGAAGAATTATATAAAAGAAAATATAAGTTCTTCTGTACAAACCTATCAAATATTACATTTTTTTATACATAAGTTCATATTTGAGCCTGAGGCCCAAGGGCTGGGATTAGTAGGAGTATGACCCTTATTTGTATTATACCATATATGAGCCTGATCAACAGACACTCTCATGCTATGTGCTTACATATTGTTGATATTATATCTTTAGTCATTTTATTTCAAGTTGGTGCAACAAAATAGTATTATCCCATATATAATTATATGTTAGGATACATATAGTAAATGTAGTTATAAATAGTTACATTTAGTTTTACATATAATTATATATAGATATATGCATACAAGTAGTTATAAGTAAATATAAATAAATGTATACAAAGTTATAAACAATTATATAGATTTACATATATGTATACATATATGTTTACATAATTAAAAATAAAGTTATATTTATTTATATAGAGTTTTTAGAGTTATACAAATATTTATATATAGTCATACACATTTAGTTAAACATTATGTTGTATGTTTTTATCCATATATTTATAAATATAGTTACATGTGGTTATACATATAGTTACACATATAGTTAAACTTATATTTATTATTGTATGTATATATATTTTTTCATATAATTTCATATATTTATACATATAGTTATATAGGTATGGAAATGCTAAAATACATTTTTTATACTAATATATAAAAATGTATATTAAATACATGTTGTTAATTATATATTTAAATATAGTTATGTATAACATTTTTATAGTTATACATATAGTAAGATAGAATTATTTATAGTTATATGTTATTATACATATAGTATATATAACTATTAATATTTTTATATATTTAAACATATAGTTATATATAAATATATTCATACAAATAGTCATACACAAATATATAAAGTTATCAATAAATATATAGATTTACATATATGTATACATAGTTATAAATATAGTTATATTTAATGTCGTAGAGTGTTATATAATTATACAAATATTTATATATAGTTATACATAGTCATACACATATAGTTAAATATTATATTGTATGTTATTATGCATGTAATTATAAATATAGTTAAATGTGGGTATACTTATAGTTACACAAATACTTATAACTCTAAACACTTAAAATAATCAAATCCTACTTGCATTATAATGATAAAGATTTTTGAATCCAATATTTCTAAAAAGTTACTAGTTGGATGGTTGGTGGGATCATTAAATAGGTGTAAGCTCCGGGTTTTAACCTATCATTTTTCTTTGAAGAAGTATATTTTGGTAAACTTTATGAGAATCAAAAATTGATTTTTGATTTCTGAAACTATTATTTTAGATTTAAATTTTTTAAAAACTTATGTGAGATAAATAAAGCTGATGCATTTTGGTGGAACAAAAGTGGATAAAAGTTATAATATTATATGAAAAAATGTTAAGGGGGGAACCAACATAAAAATAAATATATTTTTTTTTCAATTTTTAATTTTAATATAACATTTGGGGATCCAAATCTAAAATATTTATGATTTGGGTCTTCCAAATTTCTATACTAATAATTACCTTCCTTTTTTCATACAGAATGCATATACTCAAGTATGCATAGGAGTTTATGTAGAAACTCATTATTTTGTAAACAAAAACATATGCATACGGAGTTCATAAATACTTTGTATGCATAAACATATGCATTAACTTGTTTTTGCATACTGAGTAAGCTGAAAAAAGTTTATACATAATGTTTTTTTAATTATATTAGGATAATTATGAGTATCCAAATATAGGTACTTAAAAATAACCCAAATCATAGATATTTTTTTTTGGATTCCATAACATAATTATCCATTATATATATATATATATATAGATTAAGGATGAAAATAAATATTCTTAATATTATTAGTGTTGTGGATGAATTCCTTTTTTTTTTGCAAAGTTGGATAAAAGTTAGTGCTATTTTTGGATGCAACAAATTATAAAGAATGGTACTTTCATTGTCAAGAAAATTATATTTAATAAAATTTTAAAATTGAACTAATTTAAGAAAATACTTCTCAGAGCAATATTCCTACCTTTTAGTGGTATCAATGCATAATATTAAATTGTTTTTGTTTTTTTGTTTTTTTGTTTTGTAATTTAAGAGATGCAAGCCTAATATTTTTTTCTATTTGAAGATTAGAATGATTAGGATTTCTTGTAATGCATGTAATTGCTACTTAAAAGCTATAAGGCTACTCTAATTTTTTTATCATCTTAAACTTTTTCTCCTTCTCTTACTGCTTCTTCTTCATCTTTTTCTACTTCTTCTTCTTGTACTGCTACTACCACAAATGAGTATCTAGTTTCAAATGAGGATGCTCATTTATAGATGAGATAATATTTCTCTATGCTTTATCTTTAACATGTTCTATAGTATATGCCATTATACTTTCTCATTATTTAAAGATAAAAATATAGATTATAGTTCAATTGAGAAAGCTTACTAATAGATGAGTATCTAATTGCAAATAGAGGATAAAGTGTAGATTTATTTCCAATTGTGCAAGATTAATAATAGATGAGTATCAACTTGCAACATATAGGAATCCATTTGTTAGAGCATATGTTTGAGTGGTTTATTTGCCATTGTTGACAACTTCATTGATTTGATAGAGCATAGTGATATATGTATCTCACACATCAACCATGATACAACATCAATATACATTTTTTTACAAGGTAAATGGTCTTGAGGTTGGTAATATATGTTCTACAAATAATCTCCATTGGAGAAAGTAAGGTCTTGAAAGACTAACTATGGTCTCCTTTAATAATAATATTTTTTCTATGACAAGATTAATCAATTAAAAAGTATGGTTACCTAACAACAACAAATCAATAGAGCAAGCAAAGACATGAATATTCAATTGATATGCCTTCCAATCTCAAAAGATAACTATCAATGGGTTTCAAACCAATTTGAAAACTATTATAGCTCAAATATAAAACCAGTTAATTAAATATGATAATTTTGAATTAAATCACAAAATTATTTTTCATTTTCCCAAACTATACTTAATAGAGTTGAATTAATAAATAGAATATTCATATTATTTTTATTACACACATACACGCACATACACACTACAAAAATTATGAAAAGATTAACCAAAATGGTTTTTCAGGATTTTTCAAAAATGATGTTAAATGCATAACACATAGTAATTTTAAAAATACAAAAATTATTAAACACGTATACACACTACCATAAAATAAACGAACACAACAAAAAACTTACATTATCAAAAAATAAACTACAAAAAAACTTACAATAAATAACACAAACTATGATCATACACACACACTCTCATTTTATCATTCATATAATAGCAAAATACAGATTTAAACTATTTGTTTTTGAATAGTTATTCTAAAAAATTTATTTTTTATAATAATAAATCAAGAACATATGTATTTTTTTCCATGCTCCTCACTCAAGAACACCCATGAACAAAAACATTAGCAATGGGTCATGAATAATTGAAGTTTTAAATAGAAATATTTATAACCATAACAAAAAAAAAATATCAGCAAACTATAGCATCAAAATCACCAAAACCATGATAAAGAAGTTCACCCACTTAATACCAACATGCCCAAACAATGCATAACAATTTTTTCATTTTACATCTATGGTAATAAAAAAATTATAGATATAATTATGTTTAAATAGTTTATGTATACTTTTTTATAGTTATATATATATAGTTATGTTTAAACACACTTATTTAAAGCAAACTTATATTTATGTATACTATTTTTGTATACAGTATGTAATTATTTATATTGAAAATTTTTTAAATTTGGCATACTTACTATGCACCATCAAAATCCACACAATGACAACCCAATATATCACAAATGCATGAAGTATGTATATGATTAAGTATATATACACAATCCAAACACACCATGGTGAATAAAGGATAAAAATTTCGGAAACATTAAAACTTAAGCTTAATCAAAGTAATCGATGAAGAATAAATGTATAAAATGTACCTCTAATCAAATAAAAATTAAAACTAAAACCTCGAAATCGAATATATGCTGAAGCATCGGTGTCGAGGGATGGATGGCCTTCTACGGAGGTTCGCATTACTTAAGCATCAGTGTCGAAGAAGATAATCGGTGTCGAAGAAGATAATCAAATTTGTTATATTTTTAATTATTATAACATTAAATAAATAATATATATATATATATATATATATAATCAAAAAGGCTAATTAATTGTATTCACTATAAAAAAATTTTCAAGCAAAATTAATGTGCATGTTGGAACGTACAAATGAAAAATAAACACCTTAAAATTTTTTATTATAATATTAATATAAACAATAAATATATACAATAAAATAAATATGATTAGCCTTATAAAAAAATCAAATAGGTACAAAATTAACTAACTCCATATAATAAGACATAAATAAAAAGATGATTTGCCTTCTAGTCACTCGCCTAAGAATTATAAAATACTATTAATGTTAAAAAATATATAAAAATTTATATTTTATCGTTTAAAATTTTTAAGTCATATTTATTATTTTAATAAAAAATTAATGTTAAAAGCTAATAGTCAATATATTACACAATTATTTAATTCGTATAAATTTTTTTAAAAGCAAACATCTATGTATTTATTTATAAAAATTAATTTATTTTCTTTTAACTTTATTAAAAAATTATATTTATATTATATTTCAAGATTTTCAAATATTGTATTATTTATTTAAAAGTTTTCTATAATAATAAAATTTTTTTACTTATAATAATATTAATTTTTACTAGTTTATTTGTCAATTCACATAATTTATAAAATATTTTCTATTTTATTATACAATGAATTAATTTATATTTATATTAATAGAAATTTTAATATATGTTAATTTAATTTTTAAAATAAAGAAAAAAATATATTATACTTATTGAATTTAATATTTAATATTACTTTAATACAAATTTTTAAGTTTCTTATTTTAAAATTTTAAAAAAAAAATTTGTATAATTTTATAAAAAATTAATACATCATAAAAATAGTTAATTTAGTCCTTATTAATATATATAATTATTTTTTGTATTTGGATATTTTTTAAAATTATTTATTTATAATTAAATTTTTTTATAATTTTATGAGAAGAATGTATGTTTCAAGGATTACTCATCTATTGACCATTAACATACATTTAATAAACAAAATTAAATAAAATATTAAAACTAATAAAAAATAAAAAAATTAGATAAATAAATATTGGTTAGGGAAATGCTGTTGCTAAATTCATAGATAAATTATGGAATTTATAAGGTAGGGAAAATTCATCGATATATTACATATTTTACTAGCTCGAGAAAATCTGTCGCTAAATCATAGATTATAGTAGCATGAGAAATTCCATCGCAAAATCCGTCACTAAATCCATCGCTAAATCATGGATTCTATTAGCAATAAAATTTTCATTGCTAAATCCATCACTAAATCATAGATTCAATTAGCAAGGGAAATTTTGTCACTAAATCTATCACTAAATCATGTATTTTATTAGCAAGAGAAATTCTGTCGCTAAATCTATCGCTAATTAATGGATTTTATTAGCAAAGAAAATTATGTCGCTAAATCCATTGCTAAATCATCAATTTTATTAGTAAGGAAAATTCCGTCGCTAAATCCGTCACTAAATGATAAATATTATTAATGAGGAAAAATCTCTCGCTAAATCCATCACTAAATAATGGCTTGTATTAGCGAGGGAAAATCCCTCGCTAAATCCATCGCTAAATAATGACTTGTATTAGCGAGGGAAAATCACTCGCTAAATCCGTGGCTAAATAATGGCTAGTATTAGTGAGGAATATTCCCTCACTAATCTATCTATAAATGCCCCACTTTTCTTGAGCAGAATTTATAAAAATTTTCCGTAACTAATCCATCGCTAATTCCATCGGTAAAAACCACACTTTTCTTGAACAGATTTTACGAAAATCTTGCATCACTAATCCGTCGCTAAATCCCCCGCTTTTTTTTCAGAATTTAGAAAAATTTTTTTATCTCTAATCCGTTGCTATTTTTTTTCTAATAAAACATTAATCCCTTTCTATTCCCTAGCTAATCCGTTGGAATTTAGATAGGGATTAACCCCTAGCAAAAATTCCCTAGTGAAAATGAATTTTTCTTGTAGTGATTCTATCTTTTTGTCTATCTACCTATTTATGTATCTCTCTATCTATCTATCTATTTATATATCAGTATGTCTATCTATTTATTATCTTTCTATCAATCAATCTTGCAAACTATCTATATATCTATCTATCTGTCTATATATCAATCTATCTGTCTATTTAATAGTATATCTATCTCTATATCTATATATCTATATATCTATATATCTATATATCTATCTGTTTATCTATTTGTTTATATGATTATCTATTTGAATGTTTATAAGTCAATCTATCTGTCTAGCTGTATGTCTATCAGTCTGTCAATCTATCTACATATGTATGTGTCAGTCTATTTGTTTATCTATCAGTATATCTATCTATCTATCTATCTCTGTATATATAGCTTTGTATTTTTGACTATCTATTTGTATGTATATATGCCTATCTATCTGTCTATCTATCTATATGTCTATCTATATATATCTAAATGTCTGTATATACATTTATCTATCTCTTTGTCTATCTATCTGTATATCTATTTCTTTATATGTATATCTATCTATCTATCTATCGATTTGTCTGTCTGTATGTATGTCTATCTGTCTATCTATTTGTTTGTGTATCCATCCAGCTATATATTTATCTATCTGTCTATCTATCTATTTCTCAATCTATCAATCGATCTACCTATATATCTATCTATCTATCTATCTATCTATTTGTATAACTATTTGTCTATTTATTTATTTATCTGTCTATCTATCTATCTATCTGTCTATATAAATATTTGTATATCTATCTTTTGTCTATCTACCTATTAATATATCGGTGTATCTTACTATCCATTTGTCTTTCTTTAGATTTGTCTATCTATATGTCTATATGTTTTTTAATTGTCTATATATATTTTATTCTGTCTAGTTGTTTATCTATTTGTCTTTTTATTTGTATATCTATCTTTCTATATGTCTATCTATATGTCTATCTATATGTTTGTCTATCTATCTGTCTGTTTATCAATCAATCAATCTATTTATCTATCAATCTATCTTTCTGTTTATATATCTAATTATCTATCTACCTATTGGTCTATTTTTCTGTCTATATTTCTCTCTATCTATCTATCAGTTTATTTTTCTATCTATCTTTCTATTTATTTTTATGTCTATCTATCTATCTATCAATTTAATATCTACCTACCTGCCTATCTATCTATCTATATAAATGACTATCTATATGTATATATTTCTATATATAAATATGTCTAACAATCTATCTACCAATTTGTCTATCAATCTGTGTATCAATTTGGCGATCAAATTGGCTATAAATCTATCTCACAATCTATCTTTCAATCTAATTATCAATCTGACATTCTATTTTTCTATCTAATTTTTAATCTATTTATATATTTGCTTATCAATTTGGCAATCTATGTTTCTATATATATATATATATATATATATATATATATATATATATATATATATATATATATATATATATATATATATATATATATATATATATATATATATATATATATATATATATATATATATATATTATCTAGCTATCTTTCTTTCTTTCTTTCTAACAATCTTTGTATCTATCTGTCTATCTATCTATCTACCTATCTATCTGTCTATCTATCTGTCTATCTTTCAGTCTATCTATTAGTATATTTATCTGTCTATCTATCAATTTATCTTTCTATATATTTATATGTCTATCTATTTGACTATATATCTGTCTATCGATTATATTATCTATCTATTTATTTTTCAATCTATCTCTCAATCAATCAATCAATCTATCTGACTAATAATCTATCTATTTATCTTTCTATATTATCTATTTATCTATCTTTTTATCAATTTGACTATCTATCTATCTATCCATCTATTGGTCTTTCAATCAGTCTTACATTCTACCTATCAATCTATCTATCAATATGTCTATCAAGCTGTCTATCAATCTGTCTATCAATCTGTCTATCAATCTATCTATAAATCTGTCTATTATTATGTCTATTAATTTGTCGTTCTATATGTCTATGTTTATGGCTATCTATCTATATATGTATCTATCTATCTACCTACCTACCTATCTATCTATCTATCTATCTATATGTCTATCTATCTGTCTGTCTATCAGTCTATATGTCTATCTATCTGTCTGTCTATCAGTCTATCTGTCTATTTTTCTATCTGATTATCTATCTATCTATCTATTAATCAATCTATCTATATACCTATCTATTTATATATCTGTGTATATTTTCATATTACTATCTGTCTATTTGTCTATCTGACTATCTATTTATCAATCAATCTATCTATCCAAATATATATCTATCTATTTATCTATCTATCTATATTTCCATATTACTATCTATCTATTTATCTATTTATCTATTTATCTATTTATCTATTGATCTATTTATCTATTTATATGTTTATCTATGTGTCAATCTATCTAACTATCTATCTGTCAATCTATCTTTTAATATATCTTTCTATCTATCTGTCTATCTATATGTTTATCTATCTATCTATCTATTTTTCTATCTTTATATCTTTCAATCTTTTTGCCTATCTATTTTTCTATCTAGTTATCTATCTATATATTTATTTTCTATCTATCTATCTACCTATTCATCTTAATGTCTATCTATCTTTCTATCTTATTATTTATAAATATATCAATCAATCTATCTTTCAATATATTTACTAAATTGTCTATCAATTTGTGTATCAATCGAGCTATCAAACTATATATCAATCTATCTATAATCTAACTTTCGAAATAATTATCAATCTGACTATCTATCTGTATATTTATCTATTAATCTTTCTATATATTTAACTATATATTTATATATTAATCTGTCTATCTATATGTCTATCTATCTATCTATCTATTTTTATATCTATTTATCTATCTATCTATGAATCTATCGATCTATCTATCTATCTATCTTTCTATCTTTCTATCTATATGTCTATCTATCTTTCTATCTATCATTCTATCTATTTATCTATTTATTTATTAGTATATCTTTCTGTCTATTTATACATCTATATATCTGAATATTTTTTATCTATCTTATATCTCTATATATCTGTCAATCTATATCTATCAATCTATTTGTCAATATATCTATCTAATAATCTATCTATATATATCTATCTATCTTCTATCTATATTTTTATCAATTTATCTATGTATCTGTCTATCTATCTGTCATTTAATCTGTCTTTCAATCTATCTATCATTTTCACTATCAATTTGTCTATCAATCTTTCTTTAAATATATATATCAATCAATCTTTTAATCTATCTATTATAATGTCTATTAATCTGTCTATCTATATGTCTATCATTCTGTCAATCTTTCTATCTATATATCTATCTATTTCTCAATATATCTACATATCAATATATCTATCAATCTATGTATCTATGTATCGCTCTATCTATTTATCTACTTATCAATATATCTATCTATCTGTCTTTCAATCAATATATCTACCTATCAATCTATCTCTCTATCTATATGTGTATATATCTATCAATCAATCTATCTATCTATTTGTCTATATATCTATCAATATATCTATTTATCTATCTATATTTATGTCTAACTATCTATTTATCTTTATATCTATCTATTTATTTATTTATCTATCTATATATCTATCAATTTTTTTACCTGTCTCTATCTATCTATCTATCTATCTATTTGTCTTTCTATATATCTAAATGTCAATCAATCAATTTATCTATCTATTTATCTATATATATATATATATATATATATATATATATATATATATATATATATATATATATCTATCTATGTGTCTATCTATCTATCTAACTATATGTCAATCTATCTATTTGTCTATATATTTGTTTATCTAACTACCTATCTATATATCTATCTATCATTCTTTCTGTATATCTATTTATCTATTTATCTATCTATCTGTATATCTATCTTTCTATCTATATATCAATCAATCAATATGTCTGTTTCTCTATCTATCTATCTTATCTTTGTATGTATGTATCTATCTTTCTATTTGTTTGTCTGTCTATATATCAATCTATCATTATGTCTATCTTTATGTCTATCAATCTGTCTATCAAATAATCTATCAATCTCTCTATCAATTTGTCGATCAATCTGTCAATAAATTTGCATATCAATCTATATATAAATCTATCGATCGATTTTTCTTACTATCTATCTATATATCTATATGTCTGTTTGTCTGTCTATCTATATATCTATCTATGTTTATATCTATTTGTCTATTTATCTGTTAATAATCTATCTATCTATATATCTGGCTATTTATCTCTCTATCTATATACCTTTATAAATGTCTATCTATCTATCTTTATATCTATCTTTATATCTATCTTTATATCTATCTATTTATCTACCAATCTATCAATTAATCTATCTATTTGTATATCTATAATATATCTATCTATCTATTTGTTTATCTATCTATCTATCTTTATATCCATATATTTATCTATTTATAAATCAATCAATCAATCTATCTATCTATTTTTATAACTATCTATCTATCTAGCTATCTATATAGCTTTCTACCTAATTATCTATCTATCTATTTGTCTTTCTAATTATTTATTTATATATCTCTATATTTGTCTTTCTATATATCTATCTGCCTCTCTAACAATCTATTAGTCTATCAGTTTATCAGTCTATTAGTCTATCTATCAATCTAACTATCAATCAATTTATCGGTCTATTTGTATATATATGTATTTATCTATAAGTTTATCTATATATTTGCCTATTTGTTTATCATGTAATCTATCCATTTTATGACAAAATGTTTATATGTCAATCTATATATCTATGTAACTATCTAACTATTATATTTATCAATTAATTTATATATCTTCTTTCTATTTTTCTATCTCTCAAACTATCTATCTTTCTATTTATCGGCCTATTTGTCAATCTTTCTATATATATATATATATATATATCACTCATTCTATCTTTTTACCTTTATATTTGTCAGTTTATCTAAATGTCTATCTAAAAAATAGGAAATCAAGTTATTATCAACAATTTATATTGGAGGTTTAGGTTGTGCATTATGATGCACCATTGGGTAAAGTTACTATTGATGATAATAATAAATTTTATAAATAGTAAAAATTTTGCAGACAATATCAGCATGTTAAAAGAGGTGTTCACAATTCTCATACACAGTGTTTTGAAAGAATTGTATAGAAGAATTTATATTTTGTAGACATTAATGATTGCATTTGAAGGAAAAGTGAAAATAAAAAAAAATCTATAGAACGAAATTTGCATTTTTGAAAATATAGATGGAAGATTATATATACTAGAAAAATTTATCTCAACCCCTTCTGAGGAAGTTGATAGAATCTATGAAAAAAGAAGAGCACATACTAGCACTTGAATTCATCTGAAATATGATATCTAACAAACTTACTTTCAATATAAAAAATGAGAAAAGCATAGAAAGGCTTACGATGGCTCTTGCTAGTATACGAAAAACTAATTGATGCTAAAAAAGTACACATGATGAGGTATTTTTTCAATCTGAAGTTGACAAAAAGCACATCAGTGACCCAACAACTCAATAAAGTCAACATAATCACAACCCAATTAGGTTTGTTTGGTATTGAAGTCAATGATGAAGTATGTGCATTGATACTTCCGTGTTCTCTATCAAAAATTATCATATTACAATTATAGTTGCTCATAGTTCATCAATAACTAATAAATTGAAATTTGATGATGTTCAAGATCTAATTCTCAGCAAGGATATTCAACAGAGATAGACATGTGAAACATCAACCTCTTTAGAATTATATACAAAGTTAATTGAATGAAATTCAACCAAGAGAAAATGTCAAAGAAAATAAAAAACAAGAGGTCTAAATCTAAGAATCATTGTAATTATAATAGCTCAAAGACCATTAAGTATTGAAAATATAGAAAGACAAGACCCTACAA
The DNA here is from genome assembly GCA_029783825.1 of Sapria himalayana. Taxonomy (NCBI): domain Eukaryota; kingdom Viridiplantae; phylum Streptophyta; class Magnoliopsida; order Malpighiales; family Rafflesiaceae; genus Sapria; species Sapria himalayana. The sequence continues at coordinate 97,196 of JAREIK010001365.1, forward strand.
AAATCAATTCAAGTGTTAGTTATTTTATAGCATGGTAAAATGTATCACAAGTATATGAGTTTAACAAGTAATAAAGTTAACTCTATGAATCTGGATTATCATTTCATAGATATTGATTATTTGGATTAATTATCAAAGTTTCTTCATTATCTAAGCTTACAATAAGTAAATAGTTTCTAGTGTTTACTCAAGTAAACAATTCTATGGTTAGCTTATAATAAGTAAATAGTATCAAGTCCATGGGTATACAATTTATGAGTTAATGGTTATAGAGGTGATAAAATATGTGAGAGCTACTCATCCATATAGGTGGAACTTCTCAAATGCATCAAAAAGTCATCGCCATCAATTCATGTAGGAAATAATGTATGTCAGATGAGCTGGATATCTTATATATTTTAATCTAGTATGAATTATATTGATAATCAATGCTAGGGTATTTATAAGGGAGCTTATGTGGCATTTACTTAAACATAGTAATTAAAATATAGTCAAATATATACATGTATTTAAATGTCTTGTAAATTAGTATCAGTATACATAAAGCCTATTACATTTTTATTTGAACTAATTGAAAACCAATCAATAAATATTTACAGATATTAATTCGGCATTAATAGATATTAATGTGACTATACTTTAAATTTACAGATATTAAATACACTCTTATATTTTTATAAGAGAGTGTGGTTTTCCCTATACATAAAGTCATGTATAAAATATAGTTTACAGATATTGATTTAATTATACATATTGGGTAGGCAAGGCATTATGGAATAATAGATATTTTCATAATGCAAATTTATTAGATGTGTATTTCATAATGATGACTTACAAATTTCAAATATACATTATTAAAATCCTATCATAAAGTCAATATATCTTTATTTGTGTAATACTAATTATAGTTATATGTATAATACTAATTATATCTAAAATACACAACATGTATATTGAATGTATCATATATAAAATTATGATATATATATATAGTTATATTTATATATAGTTATGTTTATGTAAACTATTTTTATAGTTATAAATATAATAAATTACACTTATATATTTGTGTTATATACACACTGCCCAACACAAAACACCCATTTTGTGTTATATATGATTAAATGTATATAAGCAATCCAATCATAATTAAATTAACAGAATATGTATTTAAAAAAAAGTATAATTAAATTAACAAAATATGTATTAAAAAAAGTATAATTAAATTAAGTTTATATTAGCATACCTACTGCCCAACACAACAAAAATGAATTAGGCACAATAAGTATTATTAAATTAATGTATACGATTAAAGAAGAATAATTTCAGAAAAAAAATTAATAGAATCAATACGCGTTAAGATAATCGATGAAGAATTAAGGTAGAAAACGTACCTCAAATCAATAACAAATTATCGCTTAATTCGAATATGTTTATGTTGCGTCGGTGTCGAGAGAAGAATGGAGGACTGTGGAGTAATTATATCGCTTATTCTTCGAAAATGTCAGGAGAAAGATGGAGGACTTAGTCTCGACAAAATAAACATTAAATAATAAATTATATGTATTTCCAAAATATTTATATTTATAATTATAAAAACATTAAATAAATAATATAATATATATATATATAATACAAAAGGACTCATTTATTTTCTTTACTATCAAAATTTTTTCAACTAAATTAATGTGCGTGTGGCAAGGTACAAATAAAAAATATACACCTTACAATTTTTTATTATAATATTAATTAAACAATAAATATATAAACAATTTAAAATATATATATGTTTAGCCTTATAAAAAAAATATCTAATAGCTATAAAATTAACAAACTTGATATAATAAGATATACATGAAAAGATGATTTGTCTTCTATATACTCTCCTAAGAGTTATAAAATACTCTTAATGTTACAAAATATATAAAAATTTATATTTTATGGTTATATATTTTTAAGAATTCATCATATTAATTTTTATGAAGATAATATGTAATAATTTTAACGGCATAAAATTTCATATTATTTGATATCATTTATAATTTTTAACATTCAAAAAATTACTTAAAGAAATAAGATAAATAAAAAAAGTTATATTAATAATTTTAATAGAGACCAAATGTTAAAATTTAATAGATAAAATTTTACTCAATTGTTTAATTCTTATAAATTTTAGTAGGGGCAAACATATATGTTTTTATTTTTAAATATTAATTTATTTTTTTAACTTTAATGAAAAAATTTAAATTTTTATTATATTTCAAAATTTTCAAATTTTTTATTAATTATATTTTTTAAAAGTTTCCTATAACTACTGTATATATGTACGTATATACTGTAGTATTATATGTAAATATATATAATCACATAGCCTCAAATGACACAAAACAACAACAAATTAATATTATCCCATTTATACTTCACAAAGGTGGAACAAAACTTCACTATCAACATAAATAAGAAATACAAAGATTATTTAAATTTTGGAAATTTTCTCTAAAAAATCATAGAGAAAAACCTGGAAGACGAGCCACGAGCCAGGCTTGGGGCATCAAAGTTCACATTTTGCCTCCTCGTTACCAGAACTCTCTATCAGTCCCAAGGCTTATAAGGGGGTTGCTCTGCACCGCCATGACTGAGTTGACAAGCTAACAAAAGAACTAGCAGATGAAATTGAGACTGATCATTTGTAGCAGTAACCATGAACAAATAAATAGGAATCTTGAACATAGAAAAAATGAGCACTCCACCATGCTAATGTGCAACATAAAATGATGAATATATTATTAGAATAATAATTTTGAATAACAATAATCTAAGCAATTCTTGTCTTGCATATTTAAAATAATGACATAACAAAATTTTATTACATCTTATTCATCAATGTATCTACCGATAGTGCATAAAGTATAATCTATCTGTGCATTGATATTGCTTTCTCATCCTCAACTCCTCTGATCACCATCTTTCGGCTATTACAAAGTTGTCCGAGTCATGGTGCATCATGCCTTGTAAAAAAAATCTCTCACTTATACAAACTTCATATGGAGAACAATGAGGTACCATATCAGTACGAAATTTAAATAAGTAAATAAAATCAAAAAAAACAAATAAAAAAATTTATGTTTTGATAAATATATAATACTGTAGTATATATGTTCATATATACTGTAGTGTATATTATCATATATTACTACAGTATTATATGTACATATATATTGAGTATGTATATACTCAGTATATATGTACATATAATGCTGTAGTATTAAATGTACAAATACTACATTAATATATGTGTCTATATACATACGTATATACATCATTTGCTGCTGCTGTTGCTACTGCCATCGCAGCTACTACTACTGCTCTTGCTGCTGCTACTACCACTACCCCTACTACTACTACCATTGCTGCCATTGTTGGCTCCACTGCCCCAGCTGCAGCCGTCGCCGCTGCTGCTCCTACCAGCACCACAATTGCTACTATTGCTATTGCTGTTGCTGCTACTGCCGCTGTTGGTGCTACTGTTGTAGTAGCTACGACCATAGCAGCTACTGCCACTACCACAGCAACTGCTCCCGCTAGCTACCATAGATAATAAAAGTAGGAATGGCGATGATGCTCGACTGATGAACTTCCCTACCAACCCCTCGTTTTGAGATTGAGCGAATTTTTGATGTGGCAGCGAGCTACTTCTCCCTAAACAAGACCCGATATTCCTCTTGGCACTCGTGGCCTATAAAAATCAGGTAATGATACATCTTTCCTTCCAATTTGATATAGTTTTGTGAGATATATTAAATTTACACGAGACTACATGAGCATCATTATCATCATCCTAAGACATAGTACAATTATAACCAATCATTGTGGTGCCTACAATAAGAAAACTTATATCCACATACATACGCTTTTTACCATGTGATAATTACATATCTACACAATTACTAAAAGATTTAAGACCAACCTATGGCTGCCTGGCTGGCCTAGATAAGAAATATCTTCATTCCACAGTTTGGGAAAGGTATAATATTCATGACTTTTATGACCTGGATCGGTAAGTAATGCATGATGATGACCAGACCAGCCCGAGCAAATATATATTCAAATGCACGTGTGTGTGTGTGTGTGTGTGTGAATGGGTGTGTATGTATGACAATATATACATGCCTACAAATAAATATATGTGCCCACTTATATACATACTCATTATATACCTACATATATACTCAGTATATACTTATGTACATACCAAGTATATTCATACTTATATACTCGGTATTTGTACATATATGCATGTCATGCACCACATGACTGAAAATAAAGATCAGCACGCCACAAGAGATAGCACATGAGGCCCAGTATTGCACTGCCAGAACATCTAACTCTGCATGGTAAGTAGAAACCTAGTATAATTAACAAATTGCATAGGCTTTAGACTTTACGAAAACTAATTGACAAATAGAAAATAAAAAAAGTTGCCCAGTCAAAATCAAAACAGTACATGCCCATAAAAATAGAATTTTTATCTTCCAAAACAAAACAAAAAAACAACATGTGCCAAAACAAAATAATACAATCTCCAATGACCTTGATGCTGATTCAATAACAACATGCTTTATATCTTATAAATCTAACATGCTCTCAAAGATAAATTTTCATCATGTATTACTTCTTTTGTGTGGCTTTGTACTTGGTGGCTTTTTTTATAGGTTTGGTTGCATTAGGAATGAGGCACCCAAACGCATGTATCTATATTATTGAACATGATATGAAAGTAGGGGAAATAAAAGTGATAATGCCGCCGCCACCTCCATCATTTAAGCTAACATGTTGGAGACTGCCCCAAGACACCTAATGTTTTTTTAAAGAACAAAAGTAAAAGTGTTTGGAGCATGCCATCAATATAAGTACTACACTACATAGATTATATACAAGTAAAAAAAAATACATAAATTAAAATTGTGCAATAAATATAATGAATATTATATATATTCATCACCTAAAAACATCATAAAAAAAGAAAGTAAGATAGTCCATATAGTTCTCATTAAAATATTTGCCAACAATTGTGATGATAATGGATATTGCCTGGCCTGGCACGTGGCGAACCTAGAATAGCCTAGCTCTGAACCAAGAAAGCCAGGCATGCACTCGTCAGCGCCTGTCCATGGTACCTTGTCCACTTCACAAGTGCCCAGGCTTTGGACCTTGGACTCCTATGGGCCATGTCCCCTAGATAGTGTGTGCAGGCGGCAAGTGCTGAGCATGATGGCAGCATTATATCAATATATCATACATAACATAGATGTGTTAATTGTTATGTGTATCTATATATATAGATAATATAATTATTGTGTATTACAATATACAAAATATATACATAATGTATATAAAATGTACATACAATGTGTATATACACTCATATTAATTATATACATATACACATTGTATATAGACAGAAATTATTGTGTAGATACATGTATACATAATGTAAATACAAAATATATACATTCAAACCTAGTATATAAATATTTTAAAATTATGAATTAAAAAAATATTAAAAAATTATTTAATTTAAAATTATAATTAATACTTATTAAAATAAAATATGGTAACATTATCTTTCAAAATAAAACTAAAACAAAAAAAATATTACAAATCATTAAGTCATAAAATGATAAAAATTATAACATCTTTTTCAATCTAATCGTTATGATCTATACAACTTTAAATTTTATCATATACATCATCATATGTATTTTGTTGTAATGTATGAATTTGATTTTAAAGGCTCATTTATGTATTATCTTAATCTTTCTATCATAACAAATTTTCAATAATATTGGTTGTAATTTGATTTTCCTATCTAAAATAATATTCACAATGATAAATACGATAGATTATATACTGGTATATATGTATATGTACATATATACTGGTATATAAGTACAAGTATTTATATGTACATATATACTCAGTAAATGTACATAGCCACTATAGTGTATATGTACATATATACGTGTATACATATACACTATTGTATATATGTACATGTATGTACATTTACATTGCAGTGTATATATGTACAAGTATGTACATATATACTAGTAAATACTTATACATAAATACCAGTATATATGTATGTATATGTACATATAATATATGTAAATATACACTACAGCATACATGTACATATATACTCAATCAAGTTTCACGTGTAAAATTACTTGGCTACTCAATGAAGGTTTTCATGTGGATATCAAGTGAATAAGCAAAGCATAAACTAGATGATAAGTAATATTAAATAGAAATATATAATAGTCTAGAAAAGTTCATAAAGCATCCATGAAAAAAACATAATAGAAAACCTAATATGATTAGAAGTTTCAAATTGTATGAACATTTTTTCACCATTCATTAGTTTAATAAGGAAAAAAGAAAACAGTATGTGATGGCTATCATAACAATCATACTTTATTTTTGAGATAGGATTGCTTTGATCCATAGCTCCAATACCTCATTTTGAGTAGCAGTAGACTCATGATATTTGATTGATTTCATTACCAACGCATGTAGCTTTGCCTGAGTGTACCCAATGAATTGAGGATGTAAATTGTTAAACAAATTGGAGCTTATATTACTCTCATTATTATAGGAACATTGTAATATGATTACAAGTTTCAAATTTTATGAATATTTTATCAATATTCATTAGTATTATAAGGAAAAATAAAGTAGTTTATGATAGCTATCATCCAAATCATACCTGATTTCTGAGGCTGTTTTGTATTGATCCATAGCTCCAGGTAATTATAAGTAGTTATCCATAAATGTATACAAAGTTATAAACAAATATATATATTTACATATATGTATATATAGTTACAAATATAGTTATATTTAATAATATAGAGTGTTATGTAGTTATACAAATATTTATATATATTTATACACATAGAGTTAAACATAATGTTGTATGTTGTTATACATGTAATTATAATTATAGTTACATGTGGTTATACATATAGTTACGCTTATAGTTATGCTTATATTTATAATTGTAGGTATATATTTTTTTTTCTTATAATTTTATATAAGTATACATATAGTTATGTATAGGTATAGATATAATAAAATACATTTTTATATACTAATATATGCAAATGTATATTAAATATAAGTTGTAAATTATATATTTAAATTATGTATAAAGCTTTTATAGTTATACATATAATAAGATATAATTATTTATAGTTATATGTTATTATATTTATATTTATATATATAAATATATATGAATTTGTTTTTTTAAATAATTATTTTTAATTTTTTTTTTCAAATTGAATACATGACAATGTTTTTTTTTGTAATTAATAGATACATTTCAAACATTGTTTATTTATAATAAATATAACATATTGCATATTATGAGGTGCAATTTTTATTTTGTAAATAAATTTTATTTTTAAAGTTTTATCTTTGTAAAATGAAACTACATAACAAATATATTTTAAAATTTTTTAATAATATTTATTTCACAGACATATTGTTATTTGTTTTGAAATTTACAACATAAATTTTAACAAATGAACATTTTATTAAAAATCAAATTTAGTTAAATGATATTAACTGAAACAAAAATACAAACCCTAAACATATTAAAGCTTACTTATTAATGCAAACTTATAAAAATACATTAAAAATACATTTATGGATGAAAAAATTAATTTTAATTTCCTAAGATATTTGGGAAAATGATAAAGATTTATACAATATCCAAAAAAACATGTATGAATGAGATGAATGATATGAATAGATATTAAGTTTCTGAAGCATATAGTTATACATGTTGAAGATGTAGTTATATATAATGGACACCAATAAAAATTTAGGGTTACTCCTAATGACCTAACCTGATCTAGAATCTTAATTTTGGTAAGATTTCCACTTCACTTTGGTCTCACTACATCCATTTTAGGTTTGATTTGTTGGGATAATGGTAGAAAGCTGTATTTAGAGGTTTGAGGATCTAGAAAATGTATAGTTCTTATTAAAATTATCATTTCTAATAATTTTAAAATATGAGTGTGTACTCTTGCTTTTCAAGCATGCTTTGCATGTGCTTCTTATTAAAGTGGAAAACAATAGTCTTGTTTTGCATTTGTTTCTTTGATTAAAACATTAATTAAAAGAAGGATTCTGCTGGCAGAAGCTAATGATCACTCCAATTGGAGCTCCTTCATTTTTCGAAGCCTTCATGTTCAATACGATGGTTCATGTTCATGTCGAGGTGGATCATTTTCATTCTTCAGCAATAAATTATCAAGGTTGAGACTTGAGGTGGGTCATTATTTTTTGTTTATGTTTTTTTATCTTAGGAAGGTGTGATACAGAAATATGGGTATGATTTCTTCACTGGTGACCAGAGGAGCTAGGGGAGAGAAAGGAACGTCAATTTCATGAATAGATTATACTTTATGCAATGTCATTAGATGTATTGATGAAGATGTAATAAAATTTTGTTATGTTTTTGTTTTAACAATGTAATATATAGTATCAAAAAAATTTATTAATTGCTTTTATATTTTGTTAATTATAAATTATGGTTTATAGTTTATGTTTTTATTTAATTTAATATAAAAACTTAAAAATATGTAATCAATTTTTTTGTAAAAAAATAAAATAGTAAAAATAATTTTGGAATGAAAATAGCTAGAGATTTTTCCCTCACTAATTTAGCTAGGGACTTTTCTGTAAATCTAAAATACGAACAAAATTAGCAAGTGAAAAAATAAATTTAGCTAGGGAATTTTACGCCGTTAAAATTTTTTTGATAAGGAATATTTCAAACATTAATTTTTTGCGATGAGCACATTAATTTTGGAAAACATCGATCATTAATCCATCATTATTCTATTTTAGCAATAGCGAACACCTATTTAGCTAGTGAATATTTCCAAGTTATTTGGGATTTTTTTTGTAGTGATATATATTTGACTATCTACATAATAGTATATCTATCAATCTATTTATCTAACTATTTGTTTATCTTTCTATTTGTCTATATATATACATATCTATATATCTATCTAAAAATCTATTTTTCTATTTGTCTATCTACCTATCTATCTATCCATCCATCTATCTATCTATGTATCTATCTATCTGTCTACGTATATGTCAATCAATCAATCTATCTATGTATTTTTCAGTGTATTTATCTATTTGTCTTTTTGTTTAAATCTCTAATTACCTAATTTTATATCTTTGTAATTGTCAAACTATATATCTTTCTATCTGTATATCTTTCTAACTATCTAAGTTTGTTTTAGTCCATCAGTCTATTAGTCAATATATATATCTTTCTATATATATATATATATATATATCTATCTATCCGTCTATCTATCTACCTATCTATCTGTCTACTTATTTCTCTATCTATTTGCATATTTTTCTATGTCTATTTTTCTATATGTCTAATTTTTATTTGTCTATATATCTATTTTACTAACTATCTAACTATTTATCTATCAATCGAACAATCAATCTAATAGTCTATCTATTTATCTATCATTATATCTATCTTCCATTCTATCTATTTATCTATCTATCCATATGTCTGTCTATCTATCTATCTTTTTGGCTATCTGGATATTTGTCTATCTATCTATACATCTATCTTTTTGGTTATTGATCAGTCTATTTATCTATCCATATATATTACTATTTGTCTATATGAATATCCGCCTTTATATCAATCTCCCTATCTACCTATTTTTTTTATTTGACTAACTTTATTTTTTTCTATATCTATCTATCTACCTTTCTATCTATCTCTTTCTCTTTCTATAAGTCTATTTGTCAATCTATCTTTCTATGTATTTATTTATTTTTCTATCTATATGTCTATAATTATATTTGTCTTTCTATCTATCAATCTATCTATCGATTAGCCAATCTGTATAGCTATCTATCTATCTATTTGTATATATATCTATTTGTATAACTACCTAACTTTTTAACTATCAATCAGACTATCAGTATATTAGTCTATCTATTTAAAATTCTATCAATCTTTTTTTCTTTCTATCTATCTAACTATCTATCTATCAATATGTCTATCTAGATATCTATTAATTTGTATATCAGACTATCTATATATCTGTCTATCAATATACCAGTCTTTCTACCTATCTACTTATCGACCTAATTATTTATCTCTCTATCTTTCTATATATCTATTTGTGTATCTATCTATCTGTCTATCTATTTATCTGTTTAACTATTTGTCTATCTATCTATATGACTATCTTTCAATCTATCTATCAGACTATATGTATATATATATATATATATATGTCAAACTATCTATATTTTTATCTTCTTATCCTCCGATCTACTTTTTTGTCTATCTATATATATGTTTATTTGTCATTCTGTAAATCTATCTATCTGTCAATTTGGTTAAAAATCAATCAATCAATCAATCTATCTATATATATGTTAATGTCTATCTATCTATCTATTTATCTATTTAACTATCTATATATCTATCTAACTATATAAATGTCTATCTATCATTCTATCTTTCTATCAATAAATTTTTCTATTTTTGTATCTATGTATTTGACTATATGTTTATATGTCTATCTGTTTATTAGTTTATGTATTTATATATCTTTCTATCTATCTACCCATCTATCTCTCTACCTATCTCTATATTTATTTGTGTATTTATTTATGTGTCTATCTGTCTAATTGTCTATATATCTATTTTCCTAACTATCTGACTATTTAACTATCAATACAACTATCAGTCTATTAATAAATCTATGTATCTATTTATCTATCTATATATCTATCTCTTATCAATCTATCAATCTATCTGTCTATCTATTTATCTATCTAACTATTTGTCTATTTGTATATCTGCCTTTGTACTCATCTACCTATCTACATATTTGTTGATCAGTCTATCTTTCTATGATTCTATCTATCTATCTATATCATTATTTTTGTATCAATCTATTTTTCAATCTATGTATCTATCTATCTTTTTATCTATCTATCTATATGTCTCATTATATTTGTCGATCTGTGTATCAATCAATCTATCTATTCTTCTATCTCTATATCTATCTATCTATCTTTCTATCTAATTTTCAATATATCTATTTGTCTAACTATCTATCAATCTAACTCTATAACTATCAATCAACCTATCAGTCTACTTATCTATCTGTTTATTATTCTTCCTTTGTAACTAGCTAACTAACTAACTAACTATCTAACTAATTAACAAACTATTTATCTATCTATCTATCTTTGTATCTATCTTTTTATTAAGATAATTATCTCTCTATTTATCAATCTATCAATCTATCTTTCTATCTATCTATCTTTCTATTTATTTATCTATTTTTATGTCTATTTAACTAACTAACTAACTAACTAACTATCTGTCTATCTATCTATCTACCTTTGTGTCTATTTGTAAATTTATATATCTATCTATCTACCAATTTATATATATATATATATATATATATATATATATATATATATATATCTATCTATCTATTTTTCTATCCTATTATCTATCAATCAATCTATTTGTCTATCTATATATTTATATATCTATCTGTTTATCAATCCATCTATCTATTTGCCTATCTGTCTATCTTCCCTTTTATCATTTAGATGATTTATCTATCTAACTAACAATCTATCTATCTATCTAGCAGCCTATCTTTACATCTATCTATCTACTTGACTATATGTATATATATATATATTAATTTATATATATATATATTAACTTGTATCATTTCTTTCATCTCATCATTTAGATGAGATGTAAAGATATATATAAGAAATGATACAAGTTATTGATTTATATATATATATATATACATATATATATGTCTATATATATATATATATATATATATATATGTTAAACAATCTATATTTTTATCTTCTTATCCTCATATCAGCTTTTTTGTCTATCTATCTATATGTTTTACTGTTAATTTGAATATCAATTTATCAATCTATTTGTTTAATAGTCTATCTATCTATCTATCTTTCTATCTAGCTATCTATATGTTAATATGTGTAACTATCTAATTATATATCTATTTTTCGATCTATCTATCTATCTATTTATCTATTTATTTATCAATCAATCAATCTATCTATCTGTCTATTTGTCTTTCTATCAAACTATCACTCTGCCTTTCTAATAATCTATCAATCTGTATATCTATCAATTTATCTATCTATCTTTTTGTCTATTTGTCTATCTATTATTCTATCAATATGTCAATCAATCAATCTATCAATTTATCTATCTGGTTATCTATCTAAATGTCTATTTTTGTATCTATTTATTTGTCTATCTACATATCTATATATCTATCCATATATAAATTTGTCTATTTGTTTATTTTTTTATCTATCTATCTATCTATGTATATTTATATCTTTCTATTTTTTTATCTATGTATTTATATATCTATCTCTCTGTCTATCTATCTATCTGTCTGTCTGCCTGTCTATCTGTATGTCTATCTATCTATGTGTCTATGTTTATGATAGTATATCTATTTATCTATCTATATATCTATCTATATATCTATCTATATAAGTTTCTATCTATCTGTCTATCTATTTATCTATCTCTATATCAATCTATCTGTCTAATTGTCTATCTCTATATTTGTTTATCCATCTATCTGTCTATCTATCTATATGTATATTTGTGTATCTGTGTATCTATCTATCTATCTATTAGTCTTTTTGTCTATCTATCTATCTATCTATCTATGTTTCTATCTATATATCTATATGATTATATATTTATCTATCTAAATTTCAATTTGTATATCTTTCTATCTGTAAAACTATAATTCTTTTTATCTATCTATATGACTATTTTTCTATTAGTTTTTCTATCTATCTCTTTATCACACTATCTTTCTATTTGTCTATTTGTATATCTTACTATCTTTTGATATATCTATCTATCTATTTATCTATATATTTATCTGTTTATAAGTCTTTCAATTTATTTATGTATTTGTCTATATGTATAACTAAATATATGAGTATCTATTAATTTATCTTTCTATTTATCTATGTATCAATCAATCTATCTATCTATCTATCTATCTATCTTTCTCTCTATCTATCTATCTATGTATTTTTTCTATCAATCTTTCTATTTGTATAATGTTTATCTGTCTGTCTAACTATTTATATATCTATCTAGATATATATTTATTTGTTTATCTATGTATCTCTCTAAATAACTATTTGTCTATCCCTCTAGCTATCTTTATTTTTATCTCTCTATCTTTTTATATGTTTAACTATTTATCTATCAATCAATATATCTCTCTTTATGTATATTTGTTTATTAATCTATCTAGCTATTGGTTTATCTATCAATCTGTATATCTATCTTTCTTTCCATTTATCTGGCTAAATGACAATATGTGAATCTATACATCTACCTATCTATTTATATTATTGTTTATCTATCTATCTATCTGTATATATGGCAATTTAATTAACCTTTTGTCTGTCTCTCTTTGTGCATATCTATCTGTCTATGTCTTTGTGTCTGTGTCTAGGTGTCTATGTATCTATGCCTCTATGTGTCTAAATGTATATGTGTCTATGTGTCTATGTGTCTATGTGTATATGTGTATTAGTGTATATGTGTCTATTTTTTTATGGATTTAGGTGTATATCTGTTTATGTATATATCTACCTATGTATATATCTATCTGTCTATCAATCTTTCTACATATATATCTATCTATCTGCCTATCTATTTATTTCTGGCTCTATATATCTGTATATGTTTCTATTTATCTTTCTATCTATTTGCCAACATAGATAGAAAGATAGATAATATAAACAGAAAAATAGATACATAAATACATATACATAAATAAAAAGATAGATAACCAAATGGATAGATAGACAGATAGATAGACAAATAGATGGATAGACAAATAGATAGACAAGAAAGAGAATAGAGAAGAGAGAGAAGACATATATATGGAAAGATAAATAAAAAGATAGATAAACAAATAGATAGATAGATAGATAAATAGACATATATATATATATATAGAAATATAAAGATAGATAGACACAAAGATAGACATAAAGATAGACAAAAAGATGATAGATAATTAGATAGATTGATAGATAAATAGATACATATACATATCGATAGACAAATAGACATATAAATAAATATATAGTTAGAAAGATTGATAAAAAATTGATTGATAGATTGATAGACAGATTGATATATAGATAGTTAGATAGATATATTAATAGATAGATAGACAAATAGACTATCAAATAAATTTATTTGATAGATAACTAATTATATGTCTATCAAATAAATTTATTTTTCATTCTATATATTTTTCAACCTATCTATATAATTATTATTGTATCTATCTATATGTCTATCTGTCTATCTATCTATCTGTCAATTTGTAAATCTATCTTTATATCTATCTTTCTTTCTTTCATTCTATCACTCTATTCATCAATTAGACTATCATTATATCTATCTATTTATCAAACTATCTAAATGTCTGTATCTCAAACTATCTATCTGGCTGACTATCTATCTAACTACCTTTCTATTTGTCTATCTATCTCAAAGTATATTTCTCTGTCAATCTTTTAGTATATAATTCTATTAGTATACGAGTCTATCTATTTATTTATCTATCTATCGGTCAATCAATCTATCTATCTAATAGTCTACTTGCCTATCTATCTACCTGTTTATCTATCTATCTATCTTACTGTCTATCTATCTTTCTATCTATCTATATGTCATTTTGTATTTCTAACTATCAATCATTCTATCTATCTATGTATATATGTATCTATCTATCTATCAATATATATGTTTATCTGTCAATCAATCAATTTAACTATCTATATTTCTATATATCTATCAATTTGTGAATCTATCTATATGTCTTTCTATCTATCTATTTATCTGTGCATTTATTGATTTGACTATCTATCTATTTATCTATGTGTCTATCTAACTTTTTGTTTTTCTATCTATGTATTTATTTGTTTATCTTTCTATCTATATATTTATCTATAATCATATGTATCTAACTGTATATCTATCTATTTGTTTATCTTTCTATCTATCCATTTTTCTTTCATGTATTTCTTTATTTTTTCTATCTATTTATCTATGAATCTATCTATCTCTCTATCAATCTATATGTCTATCTGTATGTATGTATGTCTATCAAACTATCAAACTATCTATTTGTCTATATATCTATCTTTCTAATTGTCTAATTATATATCTATCCATCAATCAATCTATCTATCTGTATATATGTCAATCAGTCTTTCTCTTAATCAATCAATTTATCAATTTATCTATTTGTCTATTTGTCTATCTGTCTATTTGTATATCTATCTATCTAACTATCTATTTATTTTTTTGTCTATCTATCGATATCTATCGATCTATATATCTATGTATATATATATATATATATATATATATATGTGTGTGTGTGTGTGTGTGTGTGTGTGTGTCTATCTATCTATTTATTTTTTTAACTATTTATATGTCTATCCTTCTATATGTCTACTTGTCATTAGATCTATTTGTCTATCTATCATCTCTCTATCTATCTATCTATTAATCTATCTATTTATATATTAATCTGTCTCACTCTATATTTCTATTTATCTATTTATCTTTCGATCTATCTATATGTCTATCTATATATTGTGTATTTGTTAATATATCTATTTTTCTATCTATATATATATATCTATTTATTTGAATTTCTATATTTCTATCTTTTATCTATATATCTATCTTTCTGTCTAAATGTCTATTTATCTATCTATATTTGTGTCTATTTATATTTTTTCCTTTTTCTCGATACATTTATCTATATAACTATCTATTTGTCTATAAGTAAATCATTTTATCTTTATATCTATCTATCTGTCTAATAGTCTATCTATCTATCTATATGTCTGTCTATTTGTTTATCTATCTATCTTTCTATATATATATATATATATATATATTTGTCTATTTGTATATATGCATATATATATATATATATATCTATATCTAGACATTTATATTTATATCTATATACTTGTTTATCTATCTATCTGTCTATTTATATATTTGTCTAACTATGTATATGATGTTTTTCTATCTATATATCTATCTATAAATGTATCTGCTATCCATATATCTGTCTATCTGTATATGTATTTTTTTATCTATCTATCTATTGGTCTATCTATCTATATATTTTTATAATTTCCTATCTATCTATCTAACTATTTATCTATCTATATGTTTATCTATCTTTTTATTTATTTATTTATATATCGATCTCACTAAATTTCTATCTATCTATCTATCTATCTAATTGTTTAATTGTATTTTTGTCTATTAGTCAATCATTAAAATCTATCTATATATATATATATATATATTTATGTA
Organism: Sapria himalayana; assembly: GCA_029783825.1. Taxonomy (NCBI): domain Eukaryota; kingdom Viridiplantae; phylum Streptophyta; class Magnoliopsida; order Malpighiales; family Rafflesiaceae; genus Sapria; species Sapria himalayana. Next base: position 113,745 of record JAREIK010001365.1, read on the forward strand.
TCTTTTATATCTATCTAACTATCCAAATGTTTTTCTATCTATCTATCTCTTTGTCTGTCTATTTTTTATCTGTATATATATATCTATATATCTATTTATGTGTCTATTTATATATCTGTCTTTCTGTCTATTTAATTGCCTATCTATATATTTATATATCTCTCTATCTGTCTGTCCATCTAATTATTTGTCTAATTCATTATATGTTTATCTAACTATATTTGTAAATAATTAACTAATTATCTTTCTATCTATCTAGGTGTCTATCTTTTAATCTATCTATCTATCTATCTAATCGTCTAAATATCTTTCTATCTATTAGAATATCAGTAAATCTATATATTTTTCTATCTCTCTATATATCTATGTAGCTATCTATCTATCTATTTATCTCTCTATCTTTTATATATCTATGTATCTATATATCTATCTTAATTATATCTCTAACTATTTATTTTTCTATCAATATTTTAGTCTATCAATTAATCTGTCTAATCTATCTGTCTATCTATTTATCTATGCATTTATGTAACTATCTTTCTATTTTTTCTAACAATCTATATGTCTATATGTTAATATTTGTATTTGTCTATCTGACTATTTGTCTATCTATCTATCTATTTTTATAACTATCTATCTATTTATCTATTTATATGTCTATCAATCTTTATTTCTATCTGTCTTTCTTTCTATCAGTCTATCTATCTTTCTATCTATCTTTATTTTTGTTAATCTATTTATCTATATATTTATTTTTCTATCTATCTATTTATCTATCTATTAATCTAATTTTCTATCTAGCTAGTTATCTATCTATTTGTCTAGTTATCTCTTTTGTCTATCGGTCTATCTATCTAACTATCTATCTATCTGTATATTTGAATATATGTATATCTATCTATCTATATAGTTGTCTATCAATCTATTGATATATATACTTGTCTATCAATCTATCTTTATATATTTGTCTATATCACAATCTAATATCTAGCTATCTATCTATATGTTTGTCTGTCTATAAATCTATCTTTCTATCTATCTATTTGTTTATCTTTATATTTATCTATTTCTCTATTTGTCTAACTCTTTATCTACTTATATATCTATTTGTCTATCTGTATGTCTATCTCTCTTTGTATCTATCAATCTATCTCTATCTATGTGTTTATGTTTTTATGTTTCTATGTGTCTATGTGTCTATGTGTCTATGTCTCTATGTGTCAATGTGTCTATGTGTTATTGTGTATATATTTCTAAGTATCTATGTATTTATCTATCGATCTATCTAATTGTCAATCTATATATCTATCTATCTATTTATCTATCTATGTATCTACCGATCTATCTATTTTTCCATCTGTATATCTGTCTATATTACTAATTATCTATCTATCTACATGTTTATATATCTATTTATTTATTTATTTTTGTATCTATCTATTTGTCTATTTGTCTCTCTATCTAGATTTGTATCTGTCTATTTGTCTATCTGTCTATCTATTAAATTGTCTATCTATTTTTTCACTATCTTTGTATTAATCTATTAAACTATCTGCCTATCTATGTATCTATCTATATATCTATATGTCTATCAATCTAATTCTTTATCTAAATATTTATCTTTCTATCTATCTTTTTATTTGTCTATATGTGTCTCTATTTATCTATATATCTATATTTTAATATATATGTCTATTATACTATGTAGAAATTTATCTATCTGTTTATCTATCAATCAATCAATCAATCTGTCTAACTATCTATTTGTTTATCTATCTACTTGTTTATCTTATTATCTATCTCTGAATTTACTATCTATCTATTTGTCTATCTGACACTCTATTTATATGTGTATCTATTTATCTATCCATATGTCTATCTAAATATCTATCTATATGTCTATCTATCTAATTGTATATATGTCTATGTGTCAATCTATCTATCTATGTAACAATCTATCTGTCTATCTATCGAACCATCTAACTATCTAACTATCTTTCTGTCTTTAAATCTATCAGTCGTTCAGTCATTCTACAACACACACACACACACACACACACACACATATATATATATATATATATTTGTTTATATAATTGTTTATTTGTATATTTAGCTATCTATTTATCTATTTAACTATCAAATTATCTATCAGTCTATCATTTTATCAGTCTATCAGTTGATAAGACTTCTTGTCTATTTATTTATCTATCTATCTTTATATTTTTCTATCAATCAATCTATCTATCTATTTTTCTATCTATTTTTCTATCTATTTTTCTATCTATTTTTCTATCTATCTACTATCTATCTATCTATATATCTATCTATTTATCTACATATCTGTCTATCTATTTATCTGTCTATCTGACTATTTTTCCAACAGACTTTCTGACTATTTTTCGATCTTTCTATATGTCTATCTATCTATTTTTTATATGTCTATATTTCTATCTATCTATTTATTTATCTATTTGTCTAACAATCTTTATGTCTTTCTGGCTATCTATCTATCTGTCTAACTCTCTAACTATATATTTATTATTAGTCTAATAGTCTATCTATCTATCTGACTATTTATATATGTGTTTATGTGTATATCTATCTTATTGTCTATCTATCTATCTATCTGTCTATCTGTTTATCTATCTTTATATCTATCTATCTATCTATCTTTCAATCTATATATCTATTATCTATATATCTATCTACTTGTCTATCGATTTATGAAATTGTCTATATGTCAATCTCTCTATATGCCATTAAGTTTATTAGTCTATAGTTCTATGTGTCTATATATCTATATATCTATCTAACTAATTATCTATATGTTTATTTGTC